>QTSX02003729.1:0-176457 GCA_014839935.2 Entomophthora muscae
CGCAATTTCAAAAAACATAGTAAACTTAATGAAAATGGTTGATGGATTTGAACGCTTCAAATCTGATTCCAGTTAATTCATTTTGTCCATAGGAAATATACAGCTCAACTTGAACTTTGAAAAGTGTCTACGAGTTCCCGCATTTTCAAATATTCAAATAAATACTCACAAAAATCAATTTAATTAAAAAAGGCCATCCCACAAAAGTGATTCAAAAAATGAACCAAGGATTTGACAATCCCACATTTTTATGTTCAGGTTCTGAATTTACAGTAAGCAAACCCCAAGTTGGGCAAGATTCAGGAATCAAATAATTTAAATATTTTTGATGAACAGACAAAATGTCAAACAATAAAAAAATTTCACTAACACAAAATATGAAATTAGATCAAACAGAGAACTGCGTAGTTCAAAGTTCAAACAAAATGAACTGGCATAGGAAGTGAGATGGATTGATGCTGTTCCAGAATATATTATAATCCAATCAGGATTCATATGAACCACCAGCAGAAGGACTAAAATAAAACAAAATTTGAGCAATCAGGAATTAAGATTCCACAAGCCCAAAGCAAAATGAAGTCATACAAGATGTGTAGTATGAGCAGCCTAAAATAGAAAAATAACAGTTTAACAGCCAATCAACAGCTATCTAATTTAGGAACAGAGGCATTTTATTCATTTTCATGGCTCCAGATTTGTATGGAATGGTTTTGAGAACCTTCCAAATATGGACTCAAGATTACAATAAAAATAAATCATTAAATTTGAAAATTTCTACTTTTAGTGATTTTATCCTAGGTTTTATTTCAAGATGGTTTTTAACAACAACATTTTTGACAGCATCAGCAAACAAGACATCAGGATCCAAGGCAGCTTCTGTGGAGGTGAGGCTCAGAATGTGGAGGCACCCATTTACACCCAGGTCTTTGATGCAGATAGCAAGGAAGCTGACCTATACTTGACCCCCAACCCCTATGATTTTAACTTATTTGAGAGCCTCCTAGCGTCCAGCTTTGCCCCCACCCCCTTTCCTAACCCCATTCAAGGTGCCAACCAACCAGTCAATCAGAATGGCAACCCTGGTTTGGAACAACTGCCTGCCACCAGCCAACCAGCCCCCCTACAGCCAATCAAGATTCAGCTCCCGTGGCCCAACACCCCAAACACAGAATAATCACTGCCCAAATTCTTCAAGAAATTGTGGCACTCAACCAGTGTAGCCTGAAATGGGATCATATTGTCAGCCAACTGCAATTTACCCAAGCTACCATCATGAGGAATTCAACAACGTCATGAAAAGAGGGAATCAGATTGGGACAGCCAAGAAGCCAAAGAAGGCCCAAGAGTCCCAGATCAGCAAGCATACCCAATTATGCTTGATCTCCTGCAGCTGCACCCTAAGCTTCCCCTGATCCAGGTCCAGAAACAACTTGCACACCATAGCATATGAGTTTCTGAGCGCATGGTGCAGCTCTGGATACATGGGAAAGTGGCTTTGGCCCAGGTACTGACCAACTGCAATGGGGACCAATGGGAAGGCAGCAAGGATTCCCCATATGATCATGCCATTGAGTCCACTCTGGTCTAATGCCTGACAAGTTTGTCAGATGCCATCATGTTTGTTAACTATTACAAGCTATCAATTGTCTTTGAAAAGTTTGGTGAGCAAGTAAAAGCTGCCACCAATAATGGAAGAAAGAAGATCAAGTGGGGGACTTTCATTGGTGTGATCCTGGCTATTTTGGCAAAGGGTTTTGTCTATTATTGGACAAACCCTGATTACACTAATGACTATGGGTATAGCCAAATCCTCAGTGAATTTCTGGACTCCTGGGATAGATTGAAGTCCACCTACTGGGTTTTCTTGAGCCACCAGATGAAGGATAGCTCCACCACTCTCAAGTCAATCAAAGGACGCAGGCATCAGGCATCAGTCTACCCAGCCGGTCATGCAGACATACATCTGGCCAATGTTGTGTTATTTAACATTAGATACACACTCTGGGAGTGCCGCCCATAGGCATTTAATGATCTTTATCTTGGTGTCCTAGACCATGAGTCTCTCTTTGATTGACAGATGGTGGCTTACTTGTTTGCCCAAATTTTATTCCATGTGAACATTGGCAATCAATCACAAAAAAACAAGCACCTCCCACCCTGTACCACACCTGTCTACCAGCTAATCCAATCAATGACAGACAAAGAATATGAAAAGCGGCATATGGCAATCACCACAAGAATCTAATTGGGCCAACCCCCTCCAGAACCATCCCTCACCTGCCAGAGCCACCCACCCATCCAATCTCAGACCCCCAGGCCATCACCAGCTCTACGCCTTCCTTCCTGCGCTATTCTGCCTAGCAGGCATCACTCTTTTTGTCCCAAATAAACTCCCTATTTTCCAACTTCTATATTTATATTATCTTTATCTTGAATTTCAATTATTTATTTTCTCTTTGTTTATAGTTGGTTTTACTCTTTATGTTAAGCTTATTTCTATAAAACCATATGTTTACTATGCTGTGTATCTAGATCCTAAACACAGTTATTTTTAGCTCTTTAGACAGCCCCTTGTGAAAATATTAACAACAATTTGATGATCATCAAAATTTAAATTAGAAAATTATATATTTATTGTATTTATAAGAAGTTGTTGCTGATCTGAATTCAAAACCATAATTATAAAATTTAAGCCAATCATAAGTCAAGTGAGAAAGTGATTGTTGTGACATAAAGGGTCATTCAATAATTCTTTGATGTATGTGCCCTGATTAATATGATTGGATGGATGTTTTACCATTGTGCACCATTGCCGCTGTGGCAAGTTGTTGGTGGAATAGTGCTAACCCAGCAGCTGATTGAGCACTAGTACACCAACAACTGGCCACAGCAGCAATGTTGCACAATGGCAAAGCAACCAGTCAATCAGATTAATTAGCGCACATACACCAAAGAATTATTGAATGACCCTTTATGCCACAACAATCACTTTCTCACTTGACTTATGATTGGCTTAAAGTTTATCATTAAGGGTTTGAATTTAGATCAGCAACAACTTCTTCTAAACACAATAAACTTATAGCTTTCTAATTTAAATTTGGATGATCACCAAATTGTTGTTAATATTTTCATAAGGGGCTGTATAAAAAGCAAAAACAATATGGCAATTATGGAAGCAATGCAAAACACAAAGCAAAAACACATATTAAGATAAACGTAAAAACATATACACAAAGTGTAAAAGGAAGGGATACTGTAGTAAATGGGAAAACAAACAAGGATAAACAAAGAGACAATAGTATCAGAATAACACAGAGTTTATTGGGATGAAAGCTTAAAAACGTATGCAAAGGTTAGTAAAAAATCATATGAGAGAACTTGAGAAGCTTCTGAAATATCTGGGCCTTGTAATTGCAAAGATCAAATACATTAATCAAAAGGTCAAATCAAGGATTAAGTTTGCTGTCCTCAAAGGGGATAAAACCAAAAATGTGTCCGCAAAGGCCCTAATAACCAAAACACCTGACACGTCAGAGAAAACAATCAAGTGTCTTCTAAACGTCCAGAAGACCATTGTAGAAGGCCTCCAGTTCAAGTTCTTTGCCCTCTCTGTGGCGTCTCTCTGAGTTGATGACCCTGAGATGTATGCACATATCAAACTAATAAAGAGGGCCCAGACAGAGGATACCAAATTGCCTGTGCAACTGGTTGCACCAAGGATGGCCAAGCCTGCAGAAGATGCTGGTAAGGAAGACACCAAACAAGGTAATTCACAAATAATAAAAATAAATAAAATTCCTAAATTATTACTTGTTTTTTATAGAAATCATCAATGGGTTAATACGCCAGGTCCTGGTCCCCTTTGACTCTGCCATGTTCTATGCCAGTGCGCTAATCATTTGGATAGGCAGCTGGCCTGTCACCTCCTTTTGTGCAAGAGTCAAAGGAAAGAATAAATTGTTTCTTCACAATAGCTAGGGAGGTGTTAGCCGCGCTGACGCACGGCAAGGGGGCATCTGAGCGGGCAGTTACTACCTACAAGGATGCCCAATTGGTCCTCCTGGACCTGGTGGCCCTCAGTGGAGTTTACTGTGTAAACTCCATTGAGATTAATTGGGACGTCCTAGAGACACTCCCATTCAAAAAAATTCCAGAGATGGGCTGGGCACATGCAGCTGCTTGCTTCTGCTTCCTGCTAAAGCATACACTCTCTTTACTGCTTGAGAACTTTGGGGGGCGCTGTGTCCAAATTGGCTGTTGCAAATGCAACAGCTGTCATAAAACCAAGATCCTCCTGGCAGAATTTAGGCTGGCCTGGAGTGCCATTGAAACGGGGCTCCCTCTAGCCATGGAGCTTACCTTTGTCAAGACCAAACATGAAAAAGAGATTAGCACAGTTTTCTATCAACTGTGTGATTTTACTGAAGCCTTTGACCAGCAAAAGCTTCATCTTGTGGTTTACCTGGGGTTCCTATTCTACTTTGGGATGGGATTCAACGTTTAGGACCTAGACAGGGTCCTCCTTGGGATTGGCAAGACCAGGCTCTCCCTGAATGGGAAGAAGGTCCCCCCAAGCTATAACTCGGTGGACCATGTAATCCAGGACACCCTGGTCCTGGCTGTCATTTACAGGTTTGCAGCCCCACCAGAAAAGCTTCTCCTGAACTCCAACCTCATAGTACTCTCTTTTACTAGTAGGCAAAAATATTTCAACAGCAGAGTATCCACTGTCCATGGTGTGACAGTGGAGGTTGTGTGCCACCTCCATTGCAGGTGGGTACATACAGAAGAACCCACTATAGGTGCACACAATAAAAATATCATTCCACAATTAAGTTTACATTAAAATTTTAATTATTAATTTTTTATATTTAACTTCAAATATCTGTTTTAGAATAGCAAACTATTAAAAAATAAAAGAATCTTAAAGAAGGTCTTTATACAGGAATAATAATATTTATTTATTAAAAATTATATATAAATTGAGAGCTTTTATTATTTTTTGGTTTACTTTTTATATGTATTTGACAGAAGTGACACATATAAATAATTATCATAATGTGATATTAACTATTTGGGATTGGCACAACAGAATACAATAGAATAGATTAATTTGCAATACAAAAATTAGGCATCTGTATTTATGGTGCCGTTCTATGTGATTGAAGGCTTGGAAACTCATAAATATGAAATAATAATAATATATAAATTTTAAAAAATTTAAAAAATAAAAAAATTGTAATAAATATGCCCTTTAATTGATTGGCTCCTTGGCTAGGCACACAAGAATGAACAAATCAGTGTGGCCATAAAACTTGGCCACAGTCTCTGCTGGAAGGGTGTAGATACTGGCCTGCAGCAAATTGAAGAGGTTCTTGGTCCCAGTTAGCATCCCCTACTTGACAACTTGCTTTAGTCACCCAAAAACTTCTTTGATGGGATTTAGGAAGGGTGAATAAGCAGGGAGGAAGAGAAGGCGCAAATTTGTCACAGCCAATTGCTGGGGGCCCACTGCAATGCTGGTGTCAGTCATTGGGAATTCTTTGAGAATATTGGCCACCTTTTGGAGACCAACGTTATCCAGCAGAATAACATTAATGAAGCCCAGGCTTGTGCGCCTCAGGTGCTCCTGGACCAATTGGAGGAATACTAGAAAGGTATGACTTTTGTGGGAGCCTAGTGTTATTTGATAGAGCTTGACCCCCTTTGGATCAAGGAGAGCCACCATTGAGTATGCTGTGGTGCAGATTGCAGCACACCAAGCTACCCTGTTGTTGAAGCCTTTTGGGATATAGCCATATGCATTCTGCATAGACAAGGTGAATGCTAATTTATCAATATAGTAAAATTTGACTGTCCCCTTGGCTTTGAGGGCAGTGTATGCATCTGCATATTTTTTCTGGATGTCAATGTTGGAAGGACTTTTTCTATTGTAGGGGGATACCCCAAGTTTTTTCCAGGAAAACCACATGCTCTTTACCAAATGATAATAAAAGGAAATTGAGGCCTCAATCCAAAAAGTAGATTTGACCATGACCTGTATATTTTCTAGTTGAAGATGACAGTCTCAGTTAATCCACTGGAGGATTGCCCATTTTTGCTCCTTGGTGAGCATAGTAGAAACACACAAGGATTTCTCTGTGGCAAGAACCCAGCTAGTATCAATGTACTTGTTGAAGGTTTTGGAGGTGTACATGGGATCCACCCCAATAAGGGCTGTGGCTGTCTTGTAGTTCCCAGATTTCTGCATAAGCCTGAGAAGGATGATGCACTTGATATTGGGAATGACCTTCCAGGAGGCCTTGGTGGGTTTAGTTGAACTGGTATCCTGCTCAGGGACAGGTACACAAGGCATGGGCTCCTTGTTGTAGAAGGCAGCAACCTTCTTGAGCGCTAGCTTCCCCTCTGTAGTCCTATAGAACTTGGGCTTGTTGTTGTCTTCTTGGTTGTCATCAATGCCATAGGGCTTTTAGCTATTGTCAAGAGAAGGCTTCACCTTCTCTATCATGGATTCTGGGACTGCTTCCTGGCAGTAGACAGGGTTGAACACAAATGAAGTAAATTCTACCTCTTTGGTGTTAACTTTCTTGGTAGTTGTAACCTTAGTGGGCTTCTGGGTCAGTTTGAGGACCCTAAAGTTGATGATCCTCACTCTTGAACGTTGTGCTCCTTGAATTAGTTGTGTAGGTTCAACCTCACTATTGAACTCCCCTCTCCTGTCTTCTTCCTGGATAGGCACTTGCGTTGCACTGACTCAATTTTTGACCTGTGGGGGCAACCACAACCGCGGCGCACAACAGGTGCATTGTTACTCTGTTGTTGTGTTTGCTCCATTTCAAAATTAATTAAATAATAAAGAAGACTCAATTAAGTTACACACTGGTTTTTTGATTTTTGCTTTTTATCTGAATATAGATATTTAATTGGGATTCCCTCACCCAATATCCCAATTGTTGCAACTGAACCAATGATAGTTGAGTATTTGATTGGAAAAGACAACAGTCCAATAGAAAGGACAAGAATGAGAAGAATAACATAAGGGTAGGACGTGCCATTTTGAAAATGGCATTTTAAAAAACGCCATCCCAAAATACGCCATCTTGATTTTTAGTTATCTCAATTTTATAGTAAAAATGCCATTTTGATTTACGGCATTTTGACTAAGAAAAAAACAGGTTTAAAATTTTAGATTTTTTGAACTCCAAAAATTACCCAAAAAAAATTCCCAAAAAATAAAATTCAAAAAACAATTCTAGGTTTAAAAATCCTCAGGATTTCAAATCTGTAATAAAAAATGGGGTTGATTAGTAGCAACATAGTTGTGTAAAGCCCAAAAGTTAAAATATATCCAAAAACAACTATTTTCATCTATTATAACTTTGATCCATACTTTAAAATAAGCATAGAATTGTACCAAATACCAAAAAAAGCCAAACAATAATAAAATCAAAGGAAATAAGAGAGAAGATAAAGAATAGTTTATTGAGGAAGGATCATGCATTTGTTGAAAGAGCAACTGAGATAGCTTGGAGATGCTCAAGCTTTCTATCCTTGGGATAGTAGGCAAGGACCACCTTGCTGAATTCTGTATATTTCTTTACAGCCTTAGTCTGCTTAGGGGGATCACCCTTGGTCTTCATACCAGTCTTAAAGAGGCAGGCAGAGATGGTCTGCTGGGTTTTTAAATGGACCATGATCTTGTTGAATTTGGGCTTATGAACCCTGACCCTTGTAGCAAACTAGCTATGTCACCCTTCAAGGGAAGAGGTGGTCTTGATGAGGCCGTCTTTGACCTGCTTGAAGCAGTTCCAGGTGATTGAGTCACCGCTCTTTCTGATGTGGCGTGCTCCTTGAAAGCTACCAACCCATTGAGTTTCAAAATACTCAATAAAGGGCGCAAAGGCTGCCTGGTTGGCTATAATATATGAGTGACAGAGGAGGGCGTTGTAGAAGGCATTTGTCTCCTCCTTTCTAACCAGAGCAAGGGCAGCAAAGCAATTGAAGACGTCCTTGGCTTCTTTGATGCCTTCAGAGTTGACCAGCTCATGGAGGGCAGAGCACTTTTGGAGGCAGCGGCAGAGTGCCTGCCGGAAGTGGAAGTAGCATCCCTGAGGAGAGCTCTTAAAGACACAAATAAAGGCATTTGCCTGAGCCTATTAGAAATCCACTACCAGTTATTCATGGTAGGGAAGGCTTTCTGACTGCTTATTGGGGTGGGGACATCTTCTGCTTGGGATAGGGTCTTCTTCTTGCGCCCTCTGGTCTCCTTGGGCTCCTCTTCAATGGTTGGGAGAACTTCATCAAGCTTGGCCTTTAGTATTGTGAGTGAACAGACATATGTTTCCTGCTTCTTGTTGGGAAGGAAAAAAATCCGGGGGAAGAACCAGATTACCAACCTGCCCATGGATATTCCAAATCTGGCTGAAGAGCTTTGGGAAGGTTGAGAAAGTGCCATCTGCAAGCCAGGTCTTGCATTTCAGCAGGTTGCGTAGATCCTGGCTTGTGGCAAAGCAGATAATACGCTCGGGGGTGTGTTGACTATCATTGTGAAGAAGGAATCTCTCCTCATGGTGGGATAATTTTTGTTTCTCTGTAAGGATCAATTAGTCAATGGACGTAGCACTGACGCCTTCAGTGCTCAGAGCATATCTCTGGTCAGTGAGATATCTCTATAGTTTTGAGGCACCACCAACAGTTGCCAGTTGGGTATCATTTAGATTAATGAGTGCATCATTTACGACCTCAGTTACAGTTTGGTCTTTGGTGGTTGGTATGACCTGGCAAAGAAACCAGCGGATCAGTTGATAGAGAGGGTCAAAAGGCTTGGCGCAGTCATGCCCAATAGTCAGGGCTTTAAACCAAGTGAACCCATAGGTGGTGAGTCTAGCTAGACAGCCAACATTATCACATTTGAAGTGATGCTGACGGATGGCTTTTTTCTCCTCATTACAGCTGAAGCTGTAGCCCTTGTAGACAAAGCCAGCACCCCCTTTCTTTGTCATAATTGGATAGCTGACAGGGTATGTGACAGGCACAGCAAATGTGCCATTTCTGTTGCATACATTATGGATGGTATTAAGATCCCAGAGCTCAATTGGCTCATCTTCAGGTGCACCAGGCTCAGGCTCCTGCTATTCTTCATCCTCAGGCTCTGAAGTGGGGTCAGAATGGCAATTGAAGTTGAACAACTTCTCTTGAGGGTCTGACAGGGAGTAAAAAAAAGGAGAATGGGGAGGGGTTGGGCTTGTTTCCTCTGGCTCAGGTGATGGAGTTGGGATCTTGGGGGGAGCTTTGGCCTTAGAAGGCTGCTTCTTTGGGGTTGTCTTGGAATTTTTGGTCTTTGGAGGAGTGATCTTGGACTTTGAGGCCTTGGGCGCAGCTTTGGTAATTGACTTGGGAGGCATCTAAAAGTGAATCAGTTTAAAAATATGAGCAATTTAGGGATTGTTTTCAAAGAGAAAAATTAGAATGATTTTAATATAAAAAGTAGTACTTATTTTACACAGAATTGTAAAGAAGAGTTAAAAATATATAATATCAAAATTTCAATGTTTTTTATTTTGAAAAAATCATTTTTTATTAGTAACGCAAGTAGGCAAAACTTTGAGTTTTGACTGAAAACTTGCTTTCAAAATGGCATTTTTGAAGTGACATCATTGAGGTGCTGTAGCTCAAAAACATAGTGTTTTTGACCATCTTTTATATTAAATTAACAAATCCACAGTGGAGCTACCTCAACTGGGCCAAATAGTAAAGCTTGAATTTCTCAAAAACTAGCTTATACAACTGGGGCTAAAAAGTACCCAGTTGTTTAGAGGAGATCAAAAAATATATATATGAAAAGTTTCAGTTAATTTCTTACATTCTTTATTAATATGGTTTTTTACGTGAAATGATACTTTTGAAAAGTGGAAAGCAGGAATTGCGGTGGGGGAATAGATATAGCCTAGCCTGGCGTCATAGGTAATTTTCCCTTATTTTCCCCTATCCATTGTGCGCATCAAATCAATTGGGTGATATGAAACTTGGTGGAATTTAAAAGGACGTAAATTGAAATGACGTAATCACCCCCTTCCATATTAAATTCACTATTCAAATATTTTATTAAGAGAACCCTTATCAATGTATCCATGTATAATTAAGTTATAAATTACATATAACAAAACTGTTTTTTACACCGCAATGACAATCACTAGAAGGACTATCATAGTGGCGTCTATTTAGGTTGTTCTTAGTATAAGTGTCTTGGATTAATACTATAGGAACATATTCTGGCACTATACAGCAGGCTTTGTTTTAGTTTGGATGATAAGCTTATTTTAGTTAAAGATAAATAGCGTGATTTAAAATGACATAAAGTCAAGATGGTGTGAACATGCCCCACACTAAGTGATTTCATATGTAAATAAAGTTAGCAAAATAAGATTTAATTAATCTGACTTGAAGTGATGGAATTGAGATGGCGTAAATTTGAGATGCCACATTAATAAAATATATGTAAATTTTAACTATTTTATTGTTTTTTTTAATTTTTTGTGATTCAAAATTACTAACACAAAAAACGCCATCTCAAATTAAATTCAAGATGGTGTAAATTGAAGTGCCATTTTTGAAATGGTGTGTTCTACCAAGATAAGGTTTATTAATCAATATTGTGACTAATATACTATATGAGAAAAACCACAAGGCCACCAGGGGATGGCACAGTGGCGGGTTCCATGTAAGGTTCAAAACCAAGGAATAATTTGTACAGGGATCAGTGAAGTTGAATTGACAGCACTTTTTATTAGGAGATAGTGCCCACAATTTGACCTCACCTTCAGGCTGATCCATGTTGTTAGATACATCATGAGGAGACTCATTGAGCTTCCCCTGTGTATTGTGAGATACATTGGCATACAAGAGGGGAATCTTGGTTGCAACATAATTATATTTTTTTAATTGTTTGTTTTTGGGTTTACAACACCCATTTTAGAATACCTGAAATATATTCCACCCTTTTCCCCAGATTTTACGCCATATTTAAATATCCAGCACAAAGTTTTTAAATTTTTATTTCAGATTGTGTGCCTTATTTTAGATACCTTGGTATCATTCTTGATTACAGTACATTGCACACAACACTCAAGTGGTTTTGTTTATATGTTGAGTTGATATTGTGCTTTGTTTTTGGTTTAAGTTTTGACTCACTATGTGTGAGTGTAAATTGTCACCAATTTACATAGTAAACATCTGTACACCAAAGGTCAACTCACACCATTTTTTGTGAATCTATGTATTTTGTTTGTATTTTGAATATTTTTGTTTAGATATTTAGCACTTTGTTGCTGTGTTGACCCATTTTGTCCATTAATGCCAAAAATTCCTGTTGGTGGAGTGTATATTTTACACTGATAGTTGGGATTGGCTTAAATATGAAAATGATTTTTTTAAATCTGAAGTATTTTTGGTTGTTGCCATAGCTTTTAAAGCTACTGTATAAAATCAATGCAACTATAAACAACAGCCCTTATTATCTTTAAGGTCACCTTATAAACTCAAAAGTAATCATAGCACATGAATTTCTAATATGTTTTAAGCTGGGGCAACCAAGTTCTGGAGCTGTATATGATGGCTTAAGAGAATGGTAAGTTTAGTATATATGTTATGATGAGGTATATTGATAAGGGTTACTAAAGGTATAAACAGAGAAGCCCCTAGAAGCTTAGATGATTTAGACTTTACATAGAAAGAAAACTTGATTTCAGGGGGAAGAGTGATATAGATCAACTATACCTATGATAAACATTATTGTCCATTAAAAATGTCATTCACGATCTATAAGTGTTATTTTTTGAGTGTGGGTGAAGATAAAGTATTGTCTTGAGTTGGGATGAAAATACCTACTGTTGCTACCAATGACATAACAATAATTTGCATAGAAAATGTAATTAAGATGACATTTGATTTAAAAAGAACAAGTTGGTTATATACCTTCAAAGGAATCAGGTAAAGTTGGAGTGGTTCTCATAGAATGTAACTTTTCAGAGACTTTTCTTGCGATATATGAAATGATTGAATTTAGGATCAGTACTTGAGGCTGTCTTCTTACAGGGCATGCTGCTAATACTTTGAACTTATTTTCTACTGGGCTGAGTCAGAGCCTGATGTTTGAGAAGTTAACTTTTTGTAACATGTTACCATTAATGAAGGGATTTAAGTTTGGCTGACTGGACATCTCTTTGGATCCAATGCCTGATCATTTTATTGGAGGTTCCTGGTTTGCATTATGGAACAGTAAAGGTGGTGTGTGGATCAATGATCTATATAGCTGCTGACCGTTAAGATTAAAAGTTTTATTTTCAAATGGGTTTTTATTGGCAGATGCTTGTCATAAATGATGGGTTTATAGGGAAGATATTAAATGCTTAGAGTTGATTAGTATTTTATTGGTTAGTTGATTCCTGCAGGGGGGCCAAATTTCACCTTGGATCGGCCACACTGGTCGCCAGTTTCAAACCCCATTGGACATTCGCCCACCCTGTTGCTGCCCCAGTATCGGCACATGTTGGGATTTTGAGTTGTTGCGTCACCGCCCTGGAAAGTTGGCGGAGCTTGGCTGGAGCGGACACCGCCGACTAGCTCCAGATCAGCGCAGTTGTAGTAGTTTGCAAACGCAGTTTCGTTGTTTGAGAAGTAGACGCCGCCGCCAAACCAAAGCCACTGCATGGTTACTGGCCCATCCGGGAGGTTGCCGGGGACCGAGACGTAGGTGGAGCAGACGTCGTCGCCCCTTCCGTTCATGGCGCCAAGAACTTGGTCAGCCTCGTTTTCACCGCAGTTCGTTTCGTAGCATACGAATTTGGCGACGCTGGCCTCGAAGCGAGTGGCATTGTCCGACTGGCTGAACGGCACAAACGCCAGCCGCACAAATCCGCCGGGATGGTTCTGGCGGAGCCACTCCACCCTTAGACGCTCGCCGCGCCGGATAAGCTGTTTGGGGTAGAAGCGGAGGGTGAATTGGGATTCGCTGGCAAGAGACTCACAGGGCCCAGGGCAGCCCTGGCCGCGCGAGCAGTAGCTGCTCCATCGCGTGTTCCCGCGCGGGATGGGGCTCCGCAGGTTGCTATGGGCCAGTCCATACATAGCCTGCCAAAGTATGAATATTAAACGCATTGTTCCAAGGTATCGTGACAGCCAGAGTATTTCAACCAGCTGCTACCAAAAATGGGTCTGGTTTTAATAAATAAGACCATGTCCTGCTCAGCGTGACGTCACTGCAGTCAACCCCAACGGTAAATCTTCTGCTTATTGCAACTTATAGGGTAATACATTTGAACATGCATTTAAAAGGAGTTTAAAAAGAACATTTTTAATTCATATTCTATAGCAAACTATCAGCTATGTTGAACCACCATTGCAAAATATTACAATAAACAAGATCAAAAATACGAATAAGTAAATTTATTAATTTAATCATGTACAAATGAATTATTGGCCCACGTGCTCCCCTCCGCAGCCTTTCATCCCGTTTAGGCAATGTGTAATTAAAATATCTCCGCCGGGTGGTTATTAAAGCATCCGCAACTGAAGCATAATCTCCTAACCAATTTATCCTAGGCACGGTACATCCAATACCCAGCCAACAAGTATCCTTTCGCAAACCCATTTACCCCGACACCTTCGGCTGGCAAGCTTCATCCCCAAATTTTCCCGATCAGACTCCATCCAGCAAAATACTATACATCTTAAGCGAAACATTAGGTTATAGCTTCCACTCAAAATCAATTGGATTATCTAATATTAAAACCACATTAGTGCAAGACTCTATAAATTTGTACTCTGTTGCCTATTCAAATATAGATGGAGATAACTTCCTGTGCCAAAACAAGCATGTTTACCCTGTTTCAGAGACAAATATGATTAAATGTAGATAAAGAAGCATCAAATAATTTGAAATAACCTGCCATTTACCTTTAAAATTGAAATATGCGAGATGAAGGCTTAAGCATATAAGGTGATCTATAACCCAACATCAAGGTACAAGTTTACTGCAGTATCTATTCTTTCATACTTTGATAACCATAGTAAGCCTAGTTTATATAGGTGAACTGGAAAATAAGCACACTACATACAAATAAAGCTTTTACCAGCATTAAACCTCCCATTAGCAACTTCACCATAGCAATTACCAGCAAATAGGGTCAACCAAGTATACAATAATGTCAAAACTGCAGGGTCAACCCCCAGAAAGGCTCTTCACAAACAGCTTATTAGCCCCTGGATTGATTATCCTGTCACATGTAGCCAAAAGCGGAAGTCAACTTGATTTACCAAACAGAGAAACTTGAACCAACAATTATTCAAAATCAAAGAGGCAAACTTGTTTTAGCACTGAACTCATTAATAGGATCAAGCCACCCCTACCCATCCAAATGTTTGATCAGTGGGTATCTTGTTCTTTCTAAAGAATTCACCCAGACTGTATAACCTCCTGTAACCCAATAAAGATATTATATTGTTTCTAACCATTTCCCCTTGTAACTCTGCTAATACAGCCAGTTATCACAACATGATATTGTCAACACAATAAATATCTTATCATTAAGATCAGAGACAAAAATTAAGATCATAAGAAGACAAAATACTGTCAAGTATATACTTCTGGGAAGTATAATAAACGAGATAAAGGGGAATATTAAGAAGATAATGATACTTTATTTGATATTAATATAGTGTTGCAACTGGACCAATGGGGATCCAGTATGATGAATTGGGGAAGACAACAGTCCAATAGGAAAGGACAGAATAATAAGAATAAGGGATCATTTATTGTAGAATATTGTGATTAATATACTATATGGGGAAAGCCACAAGGTCACAAGGGGGTGGCATAGTGGGAAGTTCCATGTAAGGTTCAAAGCCAAGAAATAACTTGTGCGGGAATCAGCAAGTCAACTTGGCAGCGCTCCTAATTAGGATGAAGTACCTGCCATTTGATATTGCCATCAGATTAATCCATAATGTTAGATATGTCAAGGGGCAACTCATTGAGCACCCCCTGTGTATTGTAAGATACGTTAGCGGGCAAGTCTGGAAACTTGGTTGCAACAATAGGTTATTATATAGTATCATGAGAAGCCACACACTGTCCATGTACGTCATGGAGGTCATGGGGCTTATTTGGGTAATGTTCCTCTTAAGTCACGAGGCTTGTTCAAGTTGTGTTCCCTTTAGGATCTGGATTATGTGATCCCTGTAATAGATGATCAATTGATAGTAGTGCCACCAATTTAATGGCTGGTTGATGAGTTGTTCAGTGACCCATTTGGTGAGTTACTCAGGGCATTAATTCCCTGAGAGGGAGTAATCAAAGATTTTGCAACAATACTATATATTTTTTATAAAGAAGGATACATGCATCTTAACAACTTACCATATAAAATGTTACAGCTATAGTTTTCCTGGGTGTGGCTCAGCCAAAGCCCCACCTGCTTACGGCAATTGTAGATTTAAAACTAACAATTGATCACAAGTGGGTGATGGCACAAGAAATTGGGTCCAAGTGGGGCGTGGATGCTCCACACCCAATTTCCCCTACCTTGACCTGATAGTCAAAAAATCCTGACCTCAAAGGAGGTCCGGTAACAGCTTACAGAACCACCATTGGTGACATCTGTAAGCTGTCTAAATATTGTATTCAAGGAGGCCACCTCATCAATAAACCCATAGCTTAAGTAATAATGGTCCCCACCAAACTACCTTGGTAGCTTAATATTTTATCTTTAATAAGTATCTTGCCTCAATTATTCACTTATTTTAATATTTCTCAATTAGATTTGTAATGACCAGATTACTAGATTCTGCATTATCACCTCTACAATTTACTGGTAATCTTCCTCCTCATACCAAAATGATTCCTGAAACCCACAAAATTGAATGTGAACCTATCTATGCTGTTGATTCTTTGATGTTGAGCCAAATTAAGGTCTTTCTGATGTACCTGTGCATAATCTTCTGCTGTAACTTTCCTTATTCACTCTTCAAGGGTTACCATTTCCGAGTAAACACACATTGTCTCCTTCTCATTGGTAATACCATCCTTATTTGGGTGTACATTCCCCATTTAATTGATTATGACAAGCTCTTGCTCTACTTCATCCTGACACAAAAAGACATCACAGCAGATTAAATTTGAATTTATATAAGAAATAAAACTGATGTTAACTTATAAAATATTTTATTGCTCCACTTTAGATACCACACCTCCAAGAAATAACCAATGTACCAGATAAATCCAACTGTATTCAAAACCTATATAGTACTAGAATCATAAAAATTATGACAAAACATGGAACCTTCAGAGGACCCAGATTAACATCAGCCAAAAACTGCTATGGTCTACATATAGTACCTGCAAATCAATCACTTTTCACTGGATGCTTGTTCTGGCACATAGTTAGCATACTATAGCATGAAAAAAATTATGCCAGACTGAGACAAAGCATGCAATTTTCAGGGAGCCTATATTGTCATGATATATACATACACTATGTGGAGCAACAATATAATTCACAATACTCTTTATTTAAATAAATTAAAAATAGCATAGCAGTATTAAACTTTCTATCTATTTTTATTAAATTCAAAAGGCATATACAAATCTTTTTATGATCTCTTTAATATTATAAAAGAGTCTGGGTGGAATAAACAGTATAATGGCATGGTTGGAAGCATTAACCAAATAGCTTGACGCGGCAGTGGCCAAGATTAAGGACGCTAATAAAAAAGGTGAAGGACAATCTCAAGGAGGTGGTTCTAGAGAGAGGAATTAAACCAACTTACCATAAAAGCGCTAGGAAACAAGATGCCAAAAACAGCACAAAAACTTGCCACCAGACTACCTAATGCTCATAAAGATGCACCAACATACCTATAGTTCAAGCCACAGGAGTTTGCAACGGCAGAGGCCTGGGCAGAGGCCTGGGCAAGAACCTGGTGATGTTCAAGTAATTAAAAATTAAAAAGACCAAAATCATCACAAGATGATCAATGACCCGCTCCAAGAAGCCTAGAGAAGCTGTCCCTGTTAAGAAGAAAACCAGATAGGATACAAAAAAGGTAAAAATAAATATATGTAAAAACAAATACTAACATTTTTTATTAAGATGAGTATGAAGGCACAAGGAAAAGTTTTAAAGCCACATGCAGTAAAGACCTTCTACAGTAACTATATTCCAAACATTGGGTTTTAGCTAGTTCTGGTGCTAGCATTCTGCCTAGAGATACTAGAAAAACTGGAAAAAAACTTATACAATAAACAAAAATAAAATTATTAAACTACAACCAACAAAATATGATTCTGAATGGCAGGTTGCGGCTCTGACTGCAGCCTAAAGCTTCATCTTGCCCCCTTTGTTCTGCCCACGGTGTTTTAAAGCCCTTTGCCCTACTTGTCTTGGGCTTTTTTAAAGCAATTTTATATCAAAAGATATCAGAAATAAAGAGAGGACAAGAAGGAGTGTGACTGTATGACAGTCACTGTTGAGTATTTAGCCAAATAAATACTCCAAAATATAAAGTTGCTCTGTTTTTGCTGTTTATTTTATGTAATTATAGGTTTGGCTGGAATTCTTCAGATAAAGATTCCTGGAAACTTAGTATCTATATTTAATAAAAGAACAGAAGGTAGTTTTGTTAGTTAGGCGGTACTAACTGACAAAACTAAGGCAAGATTGGCAGAATCAATCTTGGAGACTAGGCATCTCAAAAACAATTTAATTGACCAGGAAGGTTAATTAATAAATACAGTGCAATATAATTAATGAGGATTTAATTATATTGGTTAATTTCTTTGGCAGTGTCAAGAAGTTTGGTTAAGGTTACCATAGGTAAACCCCCAAATTTGGGTTTAGAAACACTGTGGTGATGTCTTGTTCAAGGATTGAAGCATTTTAACGGGTTTTTAAAACGCAGGAGAATCATTAAATGCAATGATAACTGAATAAAGGTAATGATGCCTAGGGATTCAGGTTTAATTGGCTGGTTCTCAGTTGGAACATCAATAGCTGAGTTTTGGAATGTTTATATTCCACAATGTTTTGGCGCCAGTAGCTGGGGAAGCTCCATGCTGAATTGGTACATTGGGATGAATGGAGTCAGGTGACTTTTTCTCATTGTAGGTTGGTTCTCATAGGTTGAGAATTACTGGTCATCTTTTAAGTAAAGATCTAGGTTCAGATGAACCAAATGTCATAGACCATGTGATATGAATCATAGGTTGATTCAGGAACTGGAGGGGGTTTCAGTCAAATATGCCCCAAATGGTATATAAGCAAAAACAGCTAATTTTTAAATAAAGAGATATGTTGTTGATTTTGGCGCTTTCCCCTCAACTACATTTTAATTATCATGTCTTATTTGCTATCATTTAAAAGAGCAAAATTCAGAGTACTTTGTGTAGAAACTGCTGCTGCTAGAAAGGAAGTTGCCACCTGTTTGCTTGAGGAGGCTTGGGCAAGTCTGGAGGTTTCTAAGATTGCACCTGAAGAAACTTTGGTAGAAGTGAAAGCAGCCTTTGAAGAGCTATATTCCAACTATTTTGCAAAAGAGGGAACCCTTGCACAAGGAAACAGAATTTATGCCTGGGATTCCTGGAACTTGCTGTTAGGGTTCAACAAAATTTTACAACAAATGAAGGACAGAGCCAATTGTGAAATTGAGGCATTAAGAAGTAGGGAAGAAAAGAGTGTCAAAATTATGGCTTGTTGGCAGGATGACAATAAGGTGTTGTCTAATAAAATTGCCTCCCTGGAGGCAAAGCTCCTTGAAGCTTTGTCACAGGAAGGTAATGGTATTAAGAGTCAAGGGCAAGATGATGGTAAGTTTGACTGCTTGGACCTGGATCTGTCACAAGGAGTCAGTCTGTTTCCTGCCCAAGACACAAATTTGCACCTAATAGATAATTTAAGATAAAAATGAGTGACCTTAACGCTAGTTTCTCTGTCATTGTGCCCTGCATCCTGGGCATCTTTGGAGACTTAGGGGCTTCCTGGTGCACTGAAAAGACCAAAATATGCTTACCATGGAAGCCCCTTTACAACCACTCCATAAAAATAATATTCTTACTTTCTACAGTAAACTTTATGATTTATCTGCTCTTTTTGTGTGGCAAATACTTCACTAAATTGTTTACTTAGGTCTTGTTATATTTATAGGAATTAAAGTAGAGGGTCAAAACACACTTGATATTAAAATTAAACTGGACAAAGCACAACAATATCTCAACATAAAAAAGATTGCACCCAATTAAAGCTCACTTGAAAATGTTATCCAAGATGCAGTTATTCTTGCAGTCACATATGAGATGTCTTCTCCCCTCAAAAATATTATCCTGTCCAATTGTATCACAGCATTTCTGTATTCAAGTTACTGCAATTTATTCAATAAGGTAGCCATATCAACCTACACCCTAATCATAGAAATATTCACTTCAGCTCAAAAACAAATCCTAGAGTTCCATCAATCAAACCCCCAATAAATCTCATATTATCTAATTAAAATTATACTACTTATAGATATTATTTGTCAAATCCTACCATACTTCCAGCTTATTATCTCAAGCCTAATAAATATGTGTCAGGATATCATATCTGGGGGGTCTGTTGGCCTCGGCTGCCAACTTGCTCTATTGGGAAAAGGGTAGAGCCCACCATAGGAGGGGTGTTAACTTGAGGAGATAAGATGCTGATCAGCCAACCAAGGCCCAAGGTCTGTTGGCTGGAACTATAGTGTTGACTAACCCAGCCAAGGTAATGTAGGCAATGCCTGCATATTGGTTGGCTGTGGGAGGAGTCAGACCTGGTTGGGGTGTAGGTGGTCAGGTTTGGGTGTTGGGGTGCTTTCATATCTGTATGGTAGGCAGGCAAATAGTTGTACTTCACATGGATTTTGGTGGCTGATTGCTTGCTCTAGGCTCCTTTGTGAAAGGCTGTTTGTGGGGTTATCTGTTGGGCCAGGTGGTCTGTGCAGGGGGTATCTTTCACGGTAAACTCCTTGTACTCTTGATTAAGAAGATAGTCAAAGAAATGCAGTGGGCCAAAGAAAGCTCCAGGAGGACAATAAAACAAGGGCCAGATTTCTGGGGCTTCCTCAGGAATGCAGGCTGTCAGCCCAAGATTTCTGTTAGAACAGTAGTAAACTGGAAAACAACCAAGGCTAAATAAGAAATAAATTGGTAGAACCAAGATCCCATAATCTTATTTTATTTCAGAATGGGAATACCATTTCAACAAGACTTTACCAAGTTTAAATATCATTTCAAAATGCTAAGTTTAGATTAAACCATCACAGATAGCTGAGTTTGCTCAGCTTCCTCCAGGCTGAGAGTTCTGGCCCCATTCTGATCCTTCTGGCCTGTCATATCTTCTGTTGGAATAATCTCCATCTGACAGTCCAGACACAACATCTTCATGGCTTTATTATTGCCATCAGAGTTCTTGTCATCATGGAGCAAGAGATCTCCAGGAACCATAAGCTGGGTCAACCTTTGCTTCATAAGCTGCACATCTTCAGGAGTAGCTTTGGGGTCACTACATGACCAGAGATCACATGATCTGGTGACCTAGGTTTCTAGCCAATTATCTGAATTCCCTTTGGATTTCAGCCCATTGTGCTGAGTAGCAAACCCCTTTTCAGGCAACCTGTCAACTATGACAGGAGTGACACCATATTGATTTAATACTTCCAGTAATCCAGCTCATTCCTGCAAATTTGTGGCCAGACGGGTCTGCAAAGTTCCTTTATTAATTTGATTTGAACCAATGCCTGTTTCAGCTCTTTCACCAGAAAACTGTGAAAAACACAGGCGGACAGCCCAAGGGTCCACAAGATCCTCACAACCATCAGAATCAAGTACTGGGTTTGATTCTTCTATTTGGAGTTTCCCACTTATTTTGGGAGAAATGTCATTCATGACAATATGTTAAAATACTAAAATCCTCAGTCAATCAACTTTCTTTGCTATGTCAATTTCTATTATGCGGGATGATATATTATACAGAATTATAAAAAAGTACATTGATAGATTTACTATTAAAAATATTAAAAGTAAAATTGATACAAAAATATAAGCTGCATTTTTATTTGCTTGGCTTTTGGAAAGGCGCACTGGGATAAACAAATCAGAATAGGCATATAATTTAGCCACAGTCTCGGTGGAAGGGTATGAAACCAACCTGCAGCAAATTAAACAAGGCCTTAGGCCCAGATGGTATCCCCTGCTTTAAAGCTCGCTTAAGTCACTCAAAGATCTCCTCAATTGGGTTTAGGGATGTTGAAAAGCAGGAAAAAATAATAGGCACATAGGCCCTGTATCTAATTGTTTTTGGCCAATTTTCACACCTGTCTCAATCTATGGAATTCCAAAGAATATCTTGTACCTTGTGGAGTCTAATGTTGTGAATGCCGGTATTCACAGTGTTTTGATTTTGCCTTCAATGGGTTATTTTAAGGACAAATCTCTCTCTTTTGCTTTTGACCTTTGAAATGAGTCTGGCTCCAAATTGGGAAATTCAATTGTTCAGTTTCCTGATTCTGCACAACTCACTTGTCCCACTCATGCTTGTGGAAAGTGTTCCTACTGTTCATGTACTGTTTTGTGGTAAAGCTACACAGTATATATTCCATTTCACTTCTACTAATAAAAATTAAGTTCTATTTACATTTTTGTCTTTGTGTCTTCAAGTACTTTGGCGCCTCTCTCTAGCCACAACTAGTAGAGATTATTCATTCAGGACTACAAGGTAATTACATAGCCTTCCCTGCCATCTAACCAAGACTTAGTACAAATCCTATCCTAAGGTTATGATTCCCTGTTGTGTGTCTGTGCCGCGCCTCAGAACACAGCAAAAATGGTGCTCACTACAGGGGCTGTAAGCCCCTCAGTTATCCCTTTTGCAACCACATTTTCAGGTCCTTTGCCTCCTCTTATACAAGAGTCAACTTCACGTGAAATTACCAGTCCTCCTATTGAGGAAGACATCACAGACCCACCTATTGTCCCTACTGTGCTGAACCTTGGAAATGATCCCCAACTAGTGGCCTACCCCTTGGGTACCCCTGACTTAGAACAAGTCATGGCAGTAGCCCTTGAGATAGCCTGAAAAGGGGCCATCCCTTGCCTCCAATTACAGTTCAGTTGAGAGCAATACTATAAATTGATTGTGGCTCTGCAATTTCCACAGCATCTCCTCTCAGCAGCTGGCTCTGCTGAGCACCTATTGTCATCCTTTGTACAACCTGCCTTAGCCCACCATCAAATGGTGTTAGGGCTCCACGTTCAGGAGATTTCATCTCTACAATCAGCCGTCACTCATCACTGGGATCAGTTTGCAGTCTACCAACAGTGGATCCACTCCCTGTTTTCCCTGGTATCAGACAATCAGCGTGACGCTGTCACCTCCCAGGCCGGCTTGGTTGATTCCATTGAACAAATGCAACAGTTCATCCCTGAATATGTTAGGGAGTGTCTATATGAGTTTCAACAGTTGGAACAACCCTGGCAAGCCCAAGTAGATTCCACCTTGAACATCAATCTCACTGATTTCAAACAACTTTTACAGCAGCTTAATGTGTTCAGCGCTTACTCCTTTGAGCAACTGCAAAAAGTAGCAGACCTTGTTGCTAAAAGCCTTTGTGAGCTCAGTGAAGAATTTGATCAAGAAAGGGTTGTCACTGCCGCTGCTATTGCCAAGCTCCAGACTCAGGTGAATGAATTATCTACGCCCAAGCCAGATGTGCTACCCTCTCTCCCATCTGACAGTTTGGTGAATAGAGATCAGAGACTATGGGATGCCATTTGAGAGCTACAAGAGTCTACCCGTAGTTAAGTTTGCCCTACTGAAGAGCCTCAGCCTGATCCTCAGGTGCTTGCTTTGATAACCCAGGTTGCCAAGCTACAGCAAGAGATTGCTGCCCTACGCAAAATGGTGGCAATTAATGCTAGTCCAGTTGGAGTTATCAATGAAAATGGCTGTTGCCCTGGCCTGTCAGGAGCCCCTCAAATCCGATGTGCTAGAGAGTTGATTGCACTAGCTAATGAGGTGGACCATTTGAAACAAGACCACACTGAACTCAATAGGGACATGCAAGAAATGAGTGAATTGATCAACTCAGTAAATGACATGATTGTCCCTTGCCTCTCAGTGGGGCCTTCCCTTACCTCCTGGCTGACCGAGCTTTCCACGGTAGTAACAACACAGGGCCAACACCTAGATGTTACTGAGCAACAGACCACTATAGCTAATAATACAGGTACTGCACTGCTGAGATTCTGACTACTCTTGAAGAAAGTGTTTGTCAGCTGTGGGCCAGAAAGCCCCCTACAAATCTGAAGCAGAATTCTCCCCACGCATAAATGTACTCAATAGCAACAATGGTGGCCCAATTCCAGAAGCAAATTTCAAGCCTAACTTTAAGCATGTCTTTGACCCCAAAACCTCAACCATTGCAGCTTTCCTAACTATCTATGAAACTGCCCTGAGAAGAGCCTCAGAGAGGTTAAGAAGGAACACATTCCAACCTGTCTGCACCCAACTTACCAAGAGGTAGTAGTTCCAAAACTTCCCACCATGGAGACCTGGGAAGATATGAAGCAGCTTCTGATTGAAAAATTTGGTGGTAACCTTAGTATGGAAGTGAAGAAGGATGCCTTCATGCACATTTCTTTCAAACCCAAGGAGACTCTAGCTGAATTCACAAATAGATTTTACATGGAAGGACAGCAACTGATAACAAGCAGACAATTGGCAGCCCATGAGGCTTACATGGCTTGCACTGAAGCCCTCAAGGTAAACCAGCTTCTGTGCCTTCATTTAAAAGCTCATAAGGTCATGCTTTTCTCTATGAAGAGCATAAAGACGCTCTTGTAGAATATGCATATTACCCATTCTGGAGTGGTTGTACAGGAGAATCATGCTGCCTCTAATTCTGGTTTGTCTTCCTGCGGCCCTTGCATCCTCAAATGAACTTGCAAAATCCTCCTAGACATCAAGGTTGCCATAAGTAAAGGCCAAATAAGTCATTATTCTCAAGTCTGCACCAATCCTTGGATTGAAGGGGCTGATCCCAAGGAACAGGCGGGAAAATAACAGTCAACCTAGAGGCAGAGACGCTCTCGGTTGACAATTCTTCCCTGTCTCCTTCAATCCCCCCTCCATTGCTGACTCTGAGCCTGCCAGCACTGGGGCTCCTCCCATTCTGCTGTTATTCCATGACATCTCTAAAGACTCTGATATGGATGAACTAGATGTGGAGGATCCCAACACCTATGGGATTCAGTTCTTACCATCCCTGAAACTAGCACAGTCCCTTATAAGTTGTGTTCTAGGAAATCCACAACAACCACCAAGCCCCTGCCTAAAGCCAAGGAGATTGTCTCTTGCCCTTACCTTACTCAAGCTAAGAGGTCTTATGTGATTGCAGAGTCATCTGAGGAAGCTGCTGAGGTTGCTGACGCTGTATTCAAGAAGGTTTCAGTCCTGCTTCCTCTCCAGACTGTCTATAAGGAATTTCCAGGCTTGAGATGCATGATTGAAAAATGGGACAAAGAACTGGCAGAAGCCCGAGAAATTCTGGCTGTCCTCCCTCCCTTTGGTTGTACTAGCACTTGTGTGGAGATATCTATTCAGAAGGTGAAAATCATGGCCATCTTAGACATGGGGTCTCCTGTTAATGTTGTCTCCTTAAAGCTTGTCAAGAAGCTCAAACTCGCCCCCAGCCTTAACTATCACCAGTTGTATGGCACAGCTGGGCTATCCATGACTTGAACTATAGGGGCTTATTCTTCTCTTCCCATGCGGTTTTGCAAGTTACTCTTGGCCACACCTGCAGTTTTCTTGGATAATGAGAGTTACAACCTCCTAGTTGGTACTCAATTCCTTAGGGAATACAATGGGATCATCAACTTATAGGATAGTTACCTCTCCATCCTAGGGTATGAAGTCCCTCTGATCTTTGAAGAGCCTGTTAAAGTCCCAGGGAAGCACCTCAAGATGTGTGCTTTAGAGTATCCCACTGGTGTCTTCACCCTAAAATACTATACACATTCATCCAACATGAAGTGCCCTCCTATGGCTTGCCCTGCATCTGAAGGGATTCCTCTCTTGGCCACTTCTGCTGTAACCATTCCCCCTGGATCTCAAGCTATCCTAGACTCCCAAATATAATATGAGCTAACTGAGTGTATGTTTCTAGATTTATACTCTCCTCCCTCACTAGGACGCAATGAGCCCTACCTATGCCGGGGAATCTTGGATGTCTCTCATAAAGACCCCGTTCAATTACTGATTGTCAACTTAACCGCTCTCCCCATACGGGTGTCTAGAGGGCAGGCTGTTGGCTATGGCAAGTTGTTGAATGCTCCTGATGTCCTATTGTTACATCCCTTTGGCATATTTCAGGTTTTCAATTTACCTGAAGACAAGCCACAAGTCCTGTCCTTGTTCACTGCTCAAGATTTCCCGCAACTATCCCTGGTACAACAGAATGAGGTGCTTGATTTTCTGGATCAATTTTCAGATATTTTTGTTAAAGATAGCACTGACTACGGCCTAGCCAAAGGCTTCATTCACTGGATCAATACTAGTGACGCTCCCACCTTCCGCGCTAAACCTTATTGCCACAGTTGCGTGGAAGACACTCAAGTGTCTAAAGAGCTCAAGCAACTATTAGACGCTGGGATATTGGCTCCTTCCCAAATTCCATGGGCCTCCCCCTTGCTCATACTGAAGAAGAAGGATGGAGGACATTGTATTGTTATGGATTACCAACGCTTGAACTCCTTAACCAAAAAGGATTCCTATTCCCTACCATGCATTGATGATGCTCTCCGCCGCCTTGGTGGCTCCAAGTTCTTCTCTGATATGGATTTGGCTTCTGTATACTGGCAAGCTGATCTCTCTCCTGAGGATAGACAAAAGGACGTGCTCATCACTTCCAAAGGACTGTTTGAGCCTACATGCATGCTGCAAGGGCTCTTCAATGCCTGGGCTACTTTCCAACAAGCCATGGACTCCATCCTCTGTGATTTAAAGCTCTCATGTGTCCTGGTGTACTTAGACAATATAAAAGTCTTCAGCGCTACCTTTACAGATCACCTGGCTCACCTCAAGGAAGTGTTCATAAAGATTTGAGAGGCTGGCCTTAAGAGGAAATTATTAAAGTGTGCTTTCTTCAAGGAACGCCTTGAATTCTTGGGCCATGAGGTAACCCAGACCGGGATTTGCCCAATGATCAAGAAAGTTGAGGCCATTGAAAAAATGCTTCTGCCCATCAACATGCAAAAAGCAAGCTTTTCTGGTCATGATGGGTTACTACAGAAAGTTCATCCCTGACTTTGCCAATACTAGCAAACCTTTGTCCAGCTGTTATGCAATGTCCCTTTCAAATGAACTGCTAGTCAGCAACAAGCCTTTGAGACCATCAAGCAAAAGCTCAAAGAGGCTCCCATCCTAGTGTATCCTGACTAAAATAAGGAATTCATCCTTTACACTGATGCTAGTGACCTGGCCATTGGAGCCATCTTGGCTCAACTAGATGATAAAGGTGTGTATCATCCTGTAGCTTATACTTCTTGTGTCCTCAAAAAGCATGAGAAGAATTACAGTTTCACAGAGAAAGAATTTCTTGCTGTGTTGCATGCCGTCAAGCAGTTCCGCTATTATGTATATGGCACCCATTTCACAGTGGTCATTGATCATGCTTTGCTTAAGTGGTTACAGCAGCTTAAGGAACCAGAAGGACAACTAGCTAGATGGACTCTCTGCCTGCAAGGCTACAACTTTACTGTGCTACACTGTCCCAGGATTTAACATCAGAACCCAGATGGATTATCCAGAATGCCCATCCTTGCTTTACACCCTGCTGAGGCTGATTTTCTATATGAACTAATTAGATATCCTTCCTCCTGGGATAATGATACGGAAGAAGTTTGTATTGCCCTATCTAAGCTATCTGAAGACATGCTCATTTGTGACAAACAGCTTTTCAAGAAAGTACAAGACTGCTATCTACCTTATGTACAGCCTAGTCTTTGCCTTTTGTTGGTGCTTCAAGATCATAAGGAGACAGGACATGGAGGCATTGCCAAGACCTATGACTGGCTCCAGAAAAACTATTTCTGGGAGAAACTTCACCTGCTGATTCCAGATGTCATTGCTAGTTGCCATGATTGCCAGCTCCAGCAACCTTGAGCTGCCTCACACAAGTTCAAGCTAGAGTCCCTTCAACACGCCTTTCATACTGTCAGCATTGACGCTGTAGGGCCTCTCCACCGCTTTTGCTGTGGTTGCTGCTATATCCTAATTGCTTTTGATCATTTTAGCAAGTGGTTAAAAGCTCGCCCTACTAAGGACATCACTGCCAAGACAACCACCGCCTTTCTGTTGCAAGATGTATCATTTTGCCATGGCTGTCCTCAAGTGTTATTATCTGACAATGGAACCAACTTCAACTCCAAGTTGATAACCTCTGTTTTTGAAGCTTTGGGGTCTCACCAGTCCTTCTCTGCCCCTATAATTCTTGCACCAATGGGGCAGTTGAGCGCGCAAATTCAACTCTGGCTTCTATCATGAGGAAACTCACTTACTCTGACGCTGCCAACTGGGATCTATACTTACCTGCTGCTCTCTTTGTCCATTGCCTTAGCAAACATTGTGTCACCAGGTACTCCCCTTTTGCTATGCTATATGGGCGTGAGGCCACCGCTCTGTTGCTCCTGGGGGCTCCCCTTCTCTCCTCTGATAAGGCTTTGAACCCAGATGACCATATCAAAGATTTAGTCAACTGCATCATTGATATACTAGCTACTGCATACACCTCTGCGTACAAGACCAAGATGCTTAGCTCTCTCCTGACAATGCTGGACGCTCTCCCTTGCCTAAGTTCAATATTGGGGACCATGTTCTCTACTATCAGCATAGAGTAGGAGGACGCGCTCACAAGTTAGATACATTGTGGTTTGGACCTCTGGAAGTGACCTTCAAGCAAGAGTCAGAGTACACTGTGAAGCTCCTCTCTAGTGGTCGACTATTTGCCCAAGTGCATGCCAAGTTCCTCCGCAAGTACCACCCCCTAAGGCCAATCTAGAGGGGGAAATGTCATGAATGCTGCCATTCACAGTGTTTTGATTTTGCCTTCAATGTGTTATTTTGATGACAAATCTCTCTCTTTTGCTTTTGCCCTTCAAAATGAGTCTGGCTCTGAATTGGGAAATTCAATTGTTCAGTTTTCTGATTCTGCGCAACTCACTTGTCTCACTCATGCTTGTGGCAAGTGATCCTACCATCCATGTACTGGTTTGTGGTAAAACTATACAGTATATATTCCATTTCACTCCTACTAATAAAAATTAAGTTTTATTTACATTTTTGCCTTTGTGTCTTCAAGTACTTTGGCGCCTCTCTCTAGCCACAACTAGTAGAGATTATTCATTCAGGGCCACAATATAATCACATAGCCTTCCTTGATATCTAACTGAGACTTAGTATGAATCCAATCCTAAGGTTAGGGTTCCCTGTTGTGTGTCTGTGCCGCGCCTCAGAACACAACATCTAACATTATCAAACTCAATAATATTGATGAGCCCTGAGCTAGTAATTCTGAGGTGCCCCAACCCAATTGGAGAAATACAATGAAGGTCTGCTATTTTGGGAACCCTTGATGATCTGGTACAGTTCAATGCCCTGGAACTAAGAAGGGCCACCATTGAGTAGGCTGTGGCACAAAAAGATGCACACTGGGATACACCATCCTTGGCAATTTTGGGAACATAGCTGTAAGCATTGCACATGAAAGACGCAAAGGAACATTTATCAACATAGTATAATTTTACTGTGCCCTTGTCCTTTAGCGCAGTGTAAGTCTAGGAGTAATTATGACAGGTCTCAATGCTTATTGGGATATTCCAAATTTTATGGAGATACTCTAAGTTTTTCCAGGAGAACCTCAATCCTCTTAGCATACAATAGTAAATTGAATTTAGCCTCAATTTCAAAAACATATTTTACTATTACTTGTATATTTGCCAGTTCATGATGGCAATTTCAGGTAATTAATTGCTTGATTGCCCAGATGTGCTCCTTATTCAGGATAGTTGACTCACTCTTTGATTTCTCAAAAAAAATACTGGGGTTCAGCTATGTACTATACAGCCTATGTGCTTCTTTAACTGATACACCAACAGTTTCTGTGGCCTTCCTGTGGTCATATGTATCTTTGATAATCTTGATAAGGGTCTTGCAGATGGAGTTGGAGATAACAGTGTTTTTGGGTTTTTGGAGCTAGGCAAAGACTCACTAGGCTTTTCTAAGACACATGTCATAGACACTTGGCTGTAAACACAGTCATCTTTTTGAGCACCTGATGCCTCTTCACAGTTAAATAATACTGTGGCTGTTCATTGTTGTTTGGCTCTTCACTATCACTCATATAAAGCTCATAGGTGTTATCAGAACAGGCTTTAAACTCTCTATAAGACTAAAAAATACCATCTTTTGCAGCACATATGGTTTTATACCAAGAACAATCTCTCAGTGGTGGTGGTGTTCACTGTTCTAGTAGTGGTGAACTTGGTGGCCTTCCTAGACAGCTTTAGTATTCTTGGGTTAATACTAGATACTCTTTCAGTCTAGGTGCCTTGGGTTTGTTCTTGTTTGTTTGTGGTGTGGGTTTTATTTCCTAATTCAGAATCACTCCCAATGTCCACATCCTGAACTACAACCATCCTTTTCTTTGACCCACAAGGGTGTTCACATCTGCAGTGTACTCCTTTGGTTCCTTGGTTCTGCTGTTGTGATGCATCCATTTTGGTATAAAAAATAAAATAAAGTCAGTTTAACTATATTATTTAATCAATGTGCTTTTATTTGTCTATATATAGCAGCATAAAAGATTTTGCCACTATCAGATATTCCACAACAGGTTTAAAATTTATATATTAATTATTTTTGGTTGTAGTGTGCACTTTTAACCATATGTATCTATAAATTTTATTTTTTGATGATTTTAATCCAAAAACAGATATTCATAATATTTCTTTCTTTTATGTTCTAGATTGTATATCTTAATTAGGATAAATTGGTAACAGTATTATATATCAATTGATTTGTTTTGATATTTGATTTTTTGTTATATGCTTCATTTGCTATGAAAGTTCATTGTTGGATCAAGTTTTACACTTCAGTAACTGAGTTAATTTTTTCTTAAAAACCATAGTAAACATAGTAGCTTTGTTTTGTGACTGAAATTAATTTCTTTTAGTTATTAGGATATCAGTTGTAGAATCACACTAATTTTTCTCACTTTATATCATTATTTGTGTATCTGGACATTTTTTTCTAAATAGTGCACATTTACGTGGAATTGGCTCCTATTTCTATCAAAAAAGTTGAAATTTTTTATGTGACAGAATCTATTGTTTTTTGAGCTGAACCATTTTTGTTTATCTTACCAGGCTGTAAAACTGCTAAACCCCTTGATCCCTTGTTTTCCTAGACACTTGTAATATTCAATCAAGTGGCCTAGTTAGAAACTGGGTCCTAGGATGTCAGGAATGTTCCTGATAAAACCAACCAAAGAAACACCATTTTGGTCACCATTGGACCCAAAAGTCAAAAATAATATTAGCAGCAGTTCCCCCTGATTGGGGAAACTTCCGCAAAACAAAAACCTGAAGAAAAGAAAATACAAATTTTAATTTTTTGACTTTGGGCTTTTATAAGCCAGCTGCCAGGCGGCACGCCCCCCACGGCAGGGCTGCCCACCCCAGCCAAATGGGGAAATTGCCAAAACAGGAAACCAAAAAAGGAGATTTCCCCAACACCCAATTTGGGGGGAACTGCTGCCCAAATTTGGAATTTACCTGATTTGGATGAGGATTACAAGCAACCCTGCCAAACAATTAATGCAGTAACTGCATAGATTGAATTGGGATGCATGAAAGCATCCAAATATTAACCAGCTCAATGCAAAACATGGATTAAGAATTCATCAGCTGCAAGCCCATTTCATTTCCATTCCCAAAAGGGAATTCCAGACAACTCCAAGTGTTTGGGGTTCCCTGTTCAAAGTTTCCTACTATTCATGCCTCATCAAGGCTGATAGTATATAATAAAGCCAATTCACTTGATGATAGTTTGTGCTAGCATTGAGTGAAATCACCCCTCAATAGTATCATATAAATCAAAACAGTCTTAAACCACAAGAAGTCAAGACACTAAGCTTTATCAACCCTTTCCTCAGGACTAAAGGAGATGAACCACCTTCTTTTTTCAGCTTTCCTCACAGACTGCCTCGAGATTGGGGGCCACCAACACTATCAACCACATTGGTCATTTCAAGATCTTAACAATAAGTACTTTTACAAGGAGCCAGCGCAGCTCAACTCCTCCAATCAGTACTCTTGGCCCACTCTGGGTTTGCCCCAATCAACTCAGTCCATAGCCATCTACACCATGGTGTACTATGTACTTACATATTTTGCTGGTAATTTCAGCCAATTTAACAACCACACTAAAGTGTTCTGATGGGTAATGATGGTTTACCCCATTGTAACAGCGCTCACTGGGTTCCAAGTTGCAAACTTGGGACTGTATCTTGCTAGAATACTCCCCCCAATTGTTGGGGCTTCACACAGGAAGGTTTTCCTTTTAGAAGTCATACATAGAATCACCTCTCTAAACTATCAAGTCTTTCTCTTATCTGATTTCACAGCCCAAAAATATCTTTTTATTGGCTTTTTAAGCCAATATATGGGCACCCTAGAAGATCTGGACCAGGCCAGCCAAAGCTCATCACCAATAATAATCTATCACTTACCAGAATGGGAGATGGAGGCCATTGTGGGCCATAGGTTAGTGTAGGACAAACACTAATACTTGGTCAAATGGTTTGAACATGGAGTTGAATCTAACAGCTGTTGGCCCAAAGACCACATAAAGCTGTGGGAATTGGGAGCAGGTTAAGAGAAAATAGAACCATACTCTCAATCATAATAAAAATAATGATTTCAGCAACAACCAGAAGGTTGTTGTCAACAATTCTTGGGAGGTCAAAAGGGGGAAGGAATCAGATGAACACCAAAACCAATAGACAAAACCAAAAGGCCAAATGGCCAAACTAGACTAACAAATTTAAAGCTTTATTAGAGTAGAGAATGATGAAGCAAGCTGTTTTATAACTCTTGCATTCATTTAAGGGATGTGGTGGGATTGGGGTGATAGATTGAATGTCACAAAATTAATTAACCAATGATGTGAGAAAATATGAGTGCATTTCTCAAGGTGGGAAAATCTTGAAAATTTTTGAATGGACAGAATCAAAGGGAAAACTGACTCAACTAAAAATTGAGGAACCTGCTTCGAACCCAAATGCCACTGCTCCCAGCCGCTCTTGCATATTATATTTAACCAGGGGTGTCTCTTGGGTAGGTTAGGTGGGGCATCTTTGGAATAATTCCACAAGCATTAATTCAAGGGCTTTTCTTGGGCTTTTTTCAGTAACTTTTTGGATAATTGTTCAAACACAATTTTCTGAAGGTCCCAAGCATTTGCAGGAATTGAAGTGAAGTCCTAAGGGAAAGGCGTAACTTTATAAAAACCCTACCAGGAACTACTAGCCTAATATTGTCAAATGTTGGGATATTGACTAATTAATGATTTTAACTAATTAACATGGGCCAGCTTTCAATTGCTCTTAGGAATGATTTCAACAAATTAACTTGGGCAACCAGGCCGCAAGATCAATGGAATGATGACCAAATCATATCCTGGCATTAACAAGTTCCCTGTTTCTAATTAATTGATGGAACCTGCAATTATTACCCTTTAATTATTTCTCTCCCAAAATCCCTTCAATATGCATCTCATAATAATTACTATTCTGAGCTTTAAATATATCCTAGAGCAAGAGGGTTGTCATATGGACCAACATCTGATTATGTCTAGAACAGTCCCTCATAGACTGGGCTGCTAGACCAAACGCTTTAAGATAAAAGGCCCTGTGTCTATTGTATTAGGATAGCTCTGATTGAGTAAATAATCACCTCTGTGAACTAGTAGCCAACTGCTGGCTAGCTAGCTCTGGATAGTGGCCCAGGCATGCAACTGATTCTGCTTGGTTAAGGAATTCAGTTGTGTGCATTTTTAGAACAAACACTATATGCCAATGAAGTTGACAAGCAAGCTTCCATCAAAATCCACCCAGAAAAAGCTGGGCTCTTTGCTAAGTCATCCTAATGCTACTTCAGTCTCTTCCTAGTGTTGTGAGCTAACTTGGATAAATTGTATACAGGTGGGCTGCCTTAAAGTCAGTCCATTAGAATAAAAGACTGATGATTCCATAATTACTTGGTGATTGATCCAAGTCCTATTTCCTTAATGTAATCCTCTATTAGGCTTTATTAGTAGAGCAAAAGATAATACTGTTGTCATACATTATTAATTCCTATAGTAAAATATTGAGACAACAACTTAAACAGCTATATCCATAAGTAGGAAGAATGTCCCAGCTCCTTCAGGCCTTGGGCCTTGTCAGACTTGCTTCTTCTGATGACAATAAAATATTCCGGGCCAAAGGTTATGCAAAAGTCACAGGTTCTCTGTGCCTTCCTAATATTAGCAGACTTAGGATATCATCTGGCGGATGATAAAATACCATAGTCTGCAATTTTCTGACAATCATCAAACACAGAGATGAGCAGGACTTTGGGAAGAATAGTGTAAGAAACCTTGTTCCATCCTCTATAAAAATGAATGATAAGGAGACAGAGTCATGAAACTATATCAAAACAACAACTTGGGTCATGGAAGATTTAACTAAACCAGAAAGCAAGGCTGAACCAGGAAATAAAATTTTAAATTGAGAAAATACTGAATTTAATGATGAAATGAAAGCAAAAAAACAATCTGAAGCTCATAAATCATTAAAGTTATTAAAATTGCATTTAAAAACAAAATAGATGATAGAAAAAATGAAAAACATCCATAATTGATATAAAGTCTACTCTAGAAGCCATTTCACTCACAATGGTCCCAGAAACGGCTTTGGATAGTCAATCAGGCGCTCAGCAGCAATCCCAATTGATTAAACTGGATGATGAAAATTACTCCAGATTCAATCAAAGAAGAAATACATGTATTTTGGGACCCAAACAACCAAACTTAAACCAAAACAACCAATAAAATATTTCAGTCAAACTCCAAGATGTAATTGCAGGCTGCCCAAGCCAAGAAAGTATGCTCCCTAATTCAATCAATGAATTAGAGGTACCCAGAAGTTACTGAACCACATTTCTTTCCCATATTTCAGGCTGCAACTTGGTGCAAGCCTATAAAAAATTAGTTTATCTCCAAATTGACATGCAGGATAATTTGGTAACTTCATATTCACCTCCAACTTCATTATCAGTATTTAAGATGATAATTTTTCCAGGAGTGATTGCTGAAACAATGTATCCCTTCTTCAGTTTCACAATAAGCCTATTTTTTCATAAAATTTTTGTATTTGATGTTGTGAAATCCTGTTTGATCATGAAGCCTCCAAATCTTGTGTGGCCTTTCCTACTCTGCCTTTTTATTCCCAGTACTGGTGCAATGTAGGGTTTGAATCACCTGATTGTACTCCCACTGAACTGACTGATATTCTTCCTGATAATGTTTCAGGCCTAGAAGTCTATACTCTCTATATTGAGCATGCAAAACTCCCTCCTATAGTCCATCTGCATGGTTCTTTTGTATGTCTTTCCTAAACCAGCTTTTATTATCTTCTGGACCAATTTACTCTGTTCTTGGGGAGATTTTGTCTCCTTGGTTGCTTAATCTATATCATGACGGTAGGGATTCCAGTAGGTTCTATGCCAGTAAAGTTTTGTTTGGGAGCCTTCCTTCATCCTATTGGGAGAGGCTTCCTGATCAGTGGATCCCTGACAGTATTTAGCAAAGAGAAATGATTAGACATTGTATATGTGATAGCCAGCAGAAAAGTGGATCAACAATATAGGATGTTGATGATCAACCAAGCCAGTTGCTAGAAATGTTTCATGGGATAACCTTGGCTAATAAATGGAAATTGTGATTTTATCGGTTGATTGTGTTGCAACTGGACCAATGAGGATTCAGTATTTGAGTATGGGAAGCCAACAGTCCAATAGAAAGGACAAGAATGAATAGAATAAGATATTGTTTATTGTAGAATATTGTGATTAATATACAATATGGGGAAAGCCACAATGCCACAAGGGGGTGACATAGTGGTGTGTTCCATGTAAGGTTCAAAGCTGAGGAATAACTCGTGCGGGGATCAGCAGGTCAAATAGGTAGTGCTCCTAATTAGGAGGAAGTGCCCACTATTTGACATTGTCATCAGATTGGTTCATGTCGTTAGACACATCAAGGGGTGACTCATTGAGCGCCCCTTGTGTATCGTAAGATACATTAGCGGGCGAGTCTGGAAACTTGGTTGCAACAATTGGCTGGTAACAGTGGGTTTCAAAGGCAAGTGTGGAAGAATTGACAGGATAAGGATTGATAGAATATATAGATGCCATCTAAATAAGGTTGATAGAAACAGATGATATAGTGACAGAGCTTAAGCTATTTTACTACAGCTGGACTTAAAGTAATTCAATGCAGTTAGTTCTCTTGAAACAAGATCAATAAAGGTATATCGCCGGTTGTCTTGTACAGAAATTTTTAAATTGTTGCTGAACTGCTTTGATGATGGAATGTCATAGGTAGTTAATGGACACAGTTATGTTAAACGAAACAGCTTTCCTTGGCATTCTGGGTTTTTGGTGGCTTATGAACAAGACTGTAATATTTAGATGCTCAAGATATATGTACCTATAATCAGTTGATGTGATTTTATAAATAGATAAATGAATTTCAGTGTAATTTATTGCAAGCAAAAGCAAAGATAGTGACGTTCCTACCCAAAAGTGTAGTGAAAATAAAACGATAATGCACTTGGCAACTATTTTGGATCCTTTGATTTACTGTTGCTGCCAGGTTTAGAGTTGAGATATGCTGGAAGATGTAACTTGGGCCTTGTTGTTTTACTGGGACCCTTCTCTATCCCAGACGATAGGGTGTTGGTGTAAGCTGAAGGATATCGCAATGGCTCTGAGTGAGTCAAATGTAAGTTTGAGTCTTGTGGGTGGCTTTCACGTACAAGGGGATTGAAGACTGGTTGGCTCTGGTGCATGCCAGAATTGCCAGAGGAGTGACTCATGCGCCTTGATCCGGCACTGGAAAGGGACAGGGGCATGGTTGGTTTCAGGTATGAACTCCTGGAGTTGTAGGATAAGCTTTTGGCCAATGCCTGGGTGGGCCTGTTTCGAGAGCTTGGAAGGCCAGGCGGAGTTACTGAAATATGCAAGTCAGCCATGGCTGTTTCTAAGTTGGGGGCTTCAGATATATTTCCCATGTCGACTTCTGTGCGAAACAGTTGAGGGGAAGGAACTACTTTGGAGATTGCCAAGCTACCAGAGGCATGCTGGATGGGGATGGGGATTGTATTGGGTACAGTAGCATTGAAGGTGTTTGAACGGATGCGACTGCGGTGCTTGTGATTCAGAGCCCCTGGCCCCTGGACCGTAAACGCAGTGTTTGGAGTGGAAATGGCAGTCACTGGCGCAGTGTAAATTGTAGTTGGAGGATGGAATGAGCCAAAGAAAGGCTCTCCAGTGACGAATGGGTGTAGCCTGGCCTGGTGGGGAGTCCAGCGCTCAAACGGATTGAGGTTGAGCAAACCAAGAATGAAATCTGAGAACGAAGCGCGGTTGTCCGCCTCGCGCTGGATTTCCGCATTCGTCTGCAGCTTCTTTGGTAGAGGATATGTTTGAATTAACTCAGGTATTGGAACTAATGGAAAGTATCGCTTGGACGGCCCTTCGGAGGTATTCTTTTCAAAAGAATACACCTCGGGAGGCTTCAAGTCGTAAAGGCGGGTTCCATTTTCCGCAACCCGTCTTGTATAGAAGTCTGATCCATGCTTACCATGTTCGATCATAAACGCAGGAGGTGCTCTAGAGTTTAATAAGTATTATTAAATGCAAGGTACCCCAGAAGTTCCTGAATGCGTGCAAGTTGGTTGTATTCAGAGGTACCTGGGAAAAGTGGAAGCCCAAGGAACAGCTCTGCTAATATACAGCCGACTGACCACATGTCAACTGAAGTTGAATAGCTGCATGGTTTCAGTCGTTTTCACAAAGCTAACTTACGTATGTCCAAGTAGCACTTCCGGCGATCGATAGAATCTCGACTGGATATATGTATAGATGGTACGCTGGTCATGGCACGCTGAGCCGAAGTCAATGATCTTAATTTCGGGTGAGTCGAGACTAGAGATAAAATGATCCCGTTATGATTCGGCTAGAGCTATAATGAATAATACATAGCTTATGCGCTATATGACAAAATAAAAAACCTACTCTTTAAGGAGAATGTTCTCTGGCTTTAGGTCAGCATGAATAATGTGTGCGTCGCTCAAGACGACAAGTGCATTGAGGATCTGCCGCGTGAAAACTTTTATCAGATTGGGAGAGAGTCCTTTGAAGTTATTTTGCTTTAAAAGGTCATAAAGGCTGACTGACAGAAGTTCAAAGACAAGACAAAGATGAGAGTGATGAATAAAAGTATCTTTTAGGCGTATGAAATGATGTTTATCATCAGGATCATATTCACGATTTAGCTAAAGAATTTTTCTTAGAACTACCCCTAAAAGCAACATACCATATCTAGGATGGTTATTTCCATCAAACTCTGATTAAAGTAGGCATCCTTCCCTTTTATAACTTTTACAGCAACGAGTTCACCAGTCTTTAGATTCTGGCACCTAGCTACTTGACCAAAAGTACCTTGCCCAAGCAAATCAATCACTTTATATCTGAAAAGAAAGGATTTAGAATTGGAAAGATTTCTTGGTGTGTACCTTTGATTTTCTTTCGCACCCAAGATACTATTGACATATAAAATCAGATCATTGTCCTGATTGTCATGTCCATCGTTATAGACGGGCTTGGAAGGCTTAGTAAGCACCCTTTTGGGATTCAACTGTTTCCCGTATTGGAAGCTGGAGTCGGAATTTTTATAAGTTTCTAGAATTCCTACAGTTAGAGCCAATGTGGGCTACGCATCGTTAATACCAATACGGATTTAAATATTACATTAACGAACTCTTTTTTAACTTTTGCAACTTCTGTAGATCTTTGGGATAATTTTTCTGTATGGGATAAAAGAGGGTGGCTCTGAAATATCATTGAAACTTTGCCACCCAGTTAGTCGATATTCAATATCATATGATCGGTTAAGGTTCTGAGTTTTGCTAAGGTCTGAGGACAGGGCCTCTTTTGAGATTTTTCTGTAATCAAGAGCAATGTTTGTATCGGACTGCGATATCCTTGTGGAGCTGCTAGGCCTCTCAGAGATATCAAGCGATGCTCTCTTTGCCTTGGGGGAATAGGAGTTCATGAGCAGTAAACTACAATCCTAAATACAGCAGCAACAAGATTATGATAAAAGATGTAAAGTGAAAATGGACGGTTGCAGGTCCCTTTAACGTTAACCCCCACAGGAAACTATTAGATGAAGGGACTATTCCATTCAAACCCTTATAGATTCCAATCCAAACCAACTGCATTGCAGCGAATCGCACGCACTTGGATTTCCACATGATGCTATTGGCCCACCGTGAAGACCAAGCCACTCATTCAATACGTGGTTGTTCATTGATGCAGCCTGCATTTCAACCCCACAAAAATAAACAATCAAACAAAGGAAAACCAAGAACCACTGAACTTCACACGCCATTACTTCAAAAGTGGCACTTTTGACCTTCCACATCTATCCTAAAAACAGCACTTCACAATCCACATAATATTCGGGGTTGCGGTTTCAAAAACAGAAATACCAAGCATCTGATTGGAGGAACTGTTCATGAAAACCATAACTTATCTACCACCGCATAACTTGTGCGACTTGGAAATCTTGACTTGACAAGTAACTTTACCATACAATCAATTATTTGATAACAATTCCCCATCCAAAACTGCCATTTTGGCTGTAGTCATGCTAGCTTGCAAATAAGTAGAACTTAAGTGTTAGTTAAGTAGAAAATATGGGTCATTAATTTAGGGATTAGGCCAGTTTCTAATACACATGCTGCTCAAGTTGCAGCATAACAAAATTCAAGTTTGAAAAATTACCTAATTACACATTTTATATTTAAAACAGCAGTAACTAAAATGAAAAATTGGTATTTTTTGCAACTGAAAACTATCAAAACAAAGCTAAGAATCCTAAAAGTGTTAAAATATCAATAAATATACTGTATTGATTATTAAAGCAAAAGTGATTTTAAAGAGCATAGGTAGGATTTTATTATATTATTTTGATAACGATATAGAGTAGATTATTTTAAAGCTAATAAATACTTAAATATTTACTATATAATAGTTTTTTACAATTAAATTAAATATAAGGTCAAGAGCTTTATTTTTCAATTCTATTTCATTTAAAAGGCTCAAATCTTTAGGATTTTATGATAGTTTGAAGTTAAGACATTTTTATAGCTGTTTAGATTAATCAAGGTTCAAGTGAGCTTTGAACCTTAAATTAAGTATATTTTAAATATATTTCTGTGATAATTTATAATTTTAAAATATGCAGAAGAGTTACAACTAAGTGAATGGATCCTTTTAACTGATTTGCATTGATTACAAAGAGAATATGATGTAATGATGATGCTTAGCTGCCTCACATATATCACTTGTGCATGAAAACAGGGTATTTCATAAATTCTGCCACCATAAATTCAAGTTCAAACTATAGTAAAAGCTATTGCATCAATTTTCTAGCATTGTGTCATTTAGACTAATATAAAAGAACTAGAGCCCCACAAAGCTTCTAATCCAAAAGACCCAATTCAAAGGCCATATTCTGATATGAACTATTCATCATTAAAGCACATTTAAGAGATCTGATCTATTTAAAAATTCAAAATACTACCATGTCTTTGGTTAACTTTACTTCTACCATGCTACCCTTTTCCCCTTGGGACCTTCAACAAAAAGAGAAAGAATTGCAATGTTAAAAAAGACATTCCTCTTTAAAGCTGGTGATGATCTTGATACTTTCATCAATCACTTCCTCACTCAAACTGGATTTGGAAGATCTCAGTTCATGCCAGTGATTCAAAATCAAAAAAGCAATAAGTTTATTGAAAATTTGAAAGGCCCAATTAAGACTTCCCCTCAAACACATCTTCCGGCCCTGTGATCTCTGGTTACATCCAGCTACTCCCCAATAGAACTCACTGACATGGGATTTGAAATAACTAAAAGTGAGTTTGAATACTCAAGAAAGATAAATAAAAAATAGAAATAAAATGTTACATAAAAAAGCCAAAAAATAATAGCTATTGTTTAAAATAACAAGCTATTAAAAATAATTAAAAACTTGCTGGAAATATCTTTTGGAACAAGCTGGTTTACAAAAAAGAAACTAGCAAAAACTTATTGTTGCAACCGAGTTTTCAGACTTGCCTGCTAACATATCTTACAATACACAGGGGGCGCTCAATGAGCTGCCCCTTGACGTATTTAACTGTCACAAGTGACAAACTCCTATCAACTATACTTATCAAAAAGCCTCTACTACAAAACTCAAACCCCAGCATCTTGCGGGCCACCAGCCTGCAGGGCCAGCCGCCCTCAGTTTTTTGGGCTCAAATCAGAACAGGATTTGACTTTGGAAAATCCTTTTAAGCTTGATGAACCAAATGTACCTACGCCAATACTCTCCACACTAAAGGTTCCTGATAAAACAACCAATCAACGGGCAGGCCCAGCCACTGATTCCGAAATGACTCAGGCCCGCACGGGAGGGAAAACAGAGAATTTTCCCATAGAACGCGGGCCACCCAGAGGCGACCAATCCCATAACCTGATTAGGGAATTTGAGCTTCCTCAGTTCAAACCAGCCAATGAAATAACCCCTGAAATTGATGCCACCAAAGACTGGGAAGACCTGGTAATTGGGAAAACCCGGGCCGACAGAATTTGTGAAAGTTTTACCATGACAGATGGGCATACTTATACCCTGGGCCGCCAGGAAGATGCCCATTGCCATCCTTGCAATAAAGTGACATGAACCTTTGGTTCAACCAGATCATACCATATTTGTTATTAGTTTTACTTCACCTACAGTCTACTCCTTGCGGCTCTGCTCCCTGTGCTCACTTACCCCAAAAAACCGCGGACCAGCCACCCGAACTTTACCGTCCACCAAGAGCTCCCTTTGGCCCAGTACATTTTACCGAGTACCCACCCAACCCGGCATATTTGGAGTTTACTCTGGAGGAGATCCTAATCCACGACCCTGAAGCTAGAACTAGAGAGATGGAAGTCCTTTACAGAGAAGGCATCAAAATCACCTGGTCCCCTCTGCTATTCCGAGACAAGTATAATTTCCTGCCCACATATTTGGTTCCAATGACACCGCCCCTCACCCTGCAGCCCGACCGCCCGCAAGAATCCGTTGCCACTAATGAATCCACTTTCACTCAGATATTTGGGGTGATGTATATCACCCTCACCGGATTGATTGATTCTATGGTGCCTGTAAGCGGACCTTGGGCAGTCCTTGGAAAATTGTTATCTTATATTATAAAGTTAGCCCCAATCTTGTGGTGGGCCCTCCCTGCTGGGCCCGCGGGCCGTCCGCCCACAAGTTCTCAGGAACCCCCCTCAGGTTGGATCCCTGACACTAATGTTATGGATTAATCAAATGGCGGGTACTTCATCCTAATTAGGAGCGCTGCCAATTTGACTTGCTGATTCCCACACAAGTTATTCCTTGGCTCTGAACCTTACATGGAACTTCACACTATGCCACCCCCTTGTGGCCTTGTGGCTTTCCCCATATAGTATATTAATCATAATATTCTACAATAAATGATACCTTATTCTTATTATTCTGTCCTTTCTATTGAACTGTTGTCTTCCCCAATTCCAAATACTGAATCCTCATTGGTTCAGTTGCAACAGTGGTAGCAGCAGTAGGTTATTGACCTACCTAAAACAAAATCCCCCCAAGAAAGGACAGAGTATGGGCCGTATGGCTACTCCCCAACAAGAGACCTTCCTGCCAATCCCCAAGGGGGACATCCCCAACGGGTATGTCATATATCAAGACCAGTTAGTTCTCACCAGTGTGTACAATTGGCTCCGCCTCAGGCAGCGTGACGCCAGCGTCACCCCGCCCCAGTCAGACCTGTCCCAACGCATGCTCAACCTTCAACTAGAATCCTTTGCTGGTGGCATTGAGGGGGCCAACATTGTCAGTTGGCTCCATTCTACTGAAACCCGCCTTCACATCTGCCAGGTTCCTGAGCCCATGTGGGTTGCCACTGTGTCTGGGCGCTTCACGGGGCCCGCTGCTGTGTAGTTCACCAACTGGGCCAGCCAGGAACTTGACGTTACCTGGGCAGCATTTTGAGACGCCGTCAAATCCTGTTACAGTGAAACCTTCTCTCCCATTGTTGTGGGAACCCCCCTTCTAGCAATCAAGCAAACTGGTTCTGTCCCTGAGTGCCTTGCCGCCTGGTAACAAGCCCTTGCTGCCGCCCCAGAAGCCGTGACCGACAGAAACACAATGCTACTCACTCTGATTGTTAATGGGTTAAAACCCCATATCTGCAAGTGGGTCCCCATAGGTTGCTGTACCTCCATTGATGACTGCTATAAAGCCATTGTGGAGGCTAACAACCAGGCCTCAATGGGCTTCTGCCATACCAGCAACGCCCCACCCCAACCACGTACAGCATCAGGAAATGGCCTTAGTCAAGTAGGCCGCCGTCAACCACATCAGCAGGATAATGGGGCCAAACACCCCTGCAAGGGGGGAGCTCCAGCTAGCGCAGATTGAGGACCCGGGAAAAGCATGGGAGTTGTAATGACAAGAGGCCTTACAACCCCACCTGACCCATCCTCTCAATCCCTGCTCGCAAAAAATCCCTATGACTACAATGTTCACAAAGTTGAAACCCTGGACGTCTTTCAAGTCCACAGTGATGACCCCATATTACAAGCAAGCCACTCCTCAAATAAAGTAACACACTTGTCCTATCCCTTCTGTTTCCGTGGGAACACCCACAAATTACTGGTAGATACTGGGGCCAACCACACTATGGTGGACCAGACATTTGCCAACTCTCAACAATTAGACCAAGTGCCCAGCAGATTCAAAGCTGTACAAGTAGTGGACTCCTGCAGAGTGGCCATCACCCACGAGACGGTACCCTTCTTAGTGAGAATGGGGAACGTCCAGGTTAAGCTCTCTGGACCAATCATGGCAGGGCTCAGCCACAACGTGATTGCTGGTCTCAACTGGCTTTGACACAACCACCCCTACATTGATTGGGATACCTCTGTCATCACCCTCAACAGAAATGGGGTGGGATTCCAGATTTACCCTATGGAAATGAGCAAGTTACTCCATGATACTGTTTTTGTCAGAATAACAGAGACAGGCTCATATGATTTCAAGGGGGGAAACTAGACTTCAGCCAATGCTCAGTCAAAGTTATCTGTGCTGAACCACCAGTGGTCCCTCCCTTGACATCTTCACCATCACCAGCGCTTGCGGCACTCCTTGAGGAGTACAAGGATGTATTCAGTGAGACACTTGAACAACTACCTCCTCCCCGGGAGATCCAGCACACTGTACAACTTCAAGGATCCTTACCCAAAGCACAACCATTATACCGTCTCACACCAAAGGAAGATGAAACCCTCTGCCAGCACCTTGTGGACGCGCTCAATAAGGGCTTCATTTGCCCCTCGCTCTCTCCATACGGGGTGGCGGTCTTCTTTGTAGCCAAGAAGGACGGGTCCCTCCGCCTGGTCACAGACTACCGCGCCCTAAATGAGGTGACGGTTAAGAACAAGTACCCCCTGCCGCTGATTGACAACCTGTTTGATACACTTGCAGGTGCAAAGGTCTTTAGCAAGATTGATCTCACTGCAGGGTACAACCAGGTCCACATTGCACCAGGGGATGAGGCAAAAACTGCCTTCCGTACGCGCTACGGGTTGTTTGAGTGTCGTGTCATGAACTTTGGAATGACCAACACTCCCTCCACCTTTGCCATGTTGATGAACAAAGCATTTTAGGAACTGATTTGGAAATGTGTGGTTGTGTACCTTGACAACATTATTGTCTTCAGTCAAGATCAAACCACACACCTCCAACACCTCCGTGCTGTCCTCAACACCCTTCAGAAAAACCAGCTAAAAGCTAAACCCTCCAAATGCAAGTTCCTCAAGTTGGAGCTACTATTCCTTGGGCACACCATCTCTGCTCAAGGGATAAAGCCCAACCCTGCCAAGATCAAGGCAATCACCAGCATGCCACCTCCCACTGATGTGGGCCAGGTGCGTACCTTCTTGGGCATGGTTGCCTATGTGCGCAAGTTTATCCCCAATTGCAGAGAGCTAATTGCACCTCTCACTGAGCTCCTCAATACCAAGCAGCGCTTCCATTGGACCCCCGTCAGAGATCAAGCCTTGAAGACGTTGAAGCAAAGGCTCACAACCGCACCAGTCCTGCAGTTCCCCAATTAAAACTGACAGTACAAACTAGAGACCAATGCCTCTGACAGGGCCATAGGGGGCGTGCTAAGGGTAGAAACTGACAATGGCGCCTTTCTCCCCGTGGCCTACAAGTCCAGGAAACTTACTGACTCAGAACAATGCTACCCCATCCATGATAAAGAATTGGCAGCCATTGTACACTGCGTTGAGAAGTGGCGCTGTTACCTGGAAGGTGCTACCTTCCCACCCCGCGTTCTGACGGACCACAAGTCACTCCAGTACTTCAACACGCAGTCTCACCTGACACGCCGCCAAGCAGGATGGGTGGAGCGCCTATCCCCTTACCAGTTACGCATTGAGTACAAACCTGGGAAGGAACTTGTCACGGCTGACGCTCTTTTGCAACTCTACGTAGCGTCCATCACTGGGGACAATGGTTTAGATCCAGATTGGCCCATGCTCTACCTCCGCCCTGAGGCAACCTGCTACAAGGGCCTTAACTTGGTCACCATCTCCAAGTTGAAGGACAACAAAAGTCAGTTCACCACCAATGCTGGTAACGTCTGCCGCCGGGCAGAGACAGGTGAGAAGACGCCTTACATTCCCACCACGCAACAAGGGGACACAATACTGCACTACCACCAAACCCTGGGTCACATCAGAGGGCGTAACCTCTTCAAGATCATGAAACATAAGGTTTGGTGGCAGCGCATGCATCAAGACATCTTGGACCTCCTCAAAACGTGCGTGTTGTGCAAAAAGAACACGTCCAAACCTGCACCCCCCTCAAGTCTGTCCTGCCCATTGAGGCCATGGAACCCTTTGAGCAGTGGGCCCTCAATATTGTGGGGCCACTCCCCAAAGACAGACTGGGAAAGAAGTACATTATCACTGCCATCAACTACTTCACTCGTTGGCCAGTGGCCTGGGCAACAACCAACCACACCGCCACCACCATTACCCGCTTTATTGGCAAAGAGATTGTGGCCTGCTTTGGGCAACCAAAACGTCTCATCACAGATGGCAGTCCCAAACTAGTTGGGCATGTCATGAAAGCATACTGCGCCAAGAACGCACTCCAACGTATAGTCACAACCCCCTACCATCCTCAAGCCAATGGACGTGTGGAACGGTTAAATGGCTCACTGGTTCAACTGATTGCCAAGCGCTCACAAGAGCACCCCAACACCGCGTGGACTGAACACCTGCCCACCGCTCTACTCATCCTTCAAGCAAGGATCAACAGGGGCACGGGGTTCAGCCCCAGCACCCTGGCCTTTGGGACACCTGACAGTCTGACAGGGGTTGAACAGGGAAAGCTACAGTCCAAGGTCCCCGACAAGCCTCCCCTAACAACAACCCCATCCCTGGATCAATGGCGCGCCAAGGCCTGGGAAATTGAACACAAGCGGATTGTAGGAGGGACAAAGCACCTCAAAGCTAGATACGCTGTAGGTGACCCTGTCTACACCCTCAATCCCAATTCCGCCAAGTTGGAACCCAATCACCTAGGGCCCTTCAAGATAGCAGCAGTCTATGACAATCACACCTACCAACTTGAGGATGCCCAAGGGAACACCAAAAAGCTTCACCATGATTGCTTGCGCCCCTGCTGCGCCATCCCCACACAAAGGTTGTTTGTGCGGACCTTCCCAGACCTTCCGCAGACTCCAGTCCTGGTGTCTGACAACAAGCAGGGGGTAAGGGGGGGGGTGTTGCAACAGAGTTTCCAGACTTGCCTGCTAACATATCTTACAATACACAGGGGGCGCTCAATGAGCCACCCCTTGACGTATCTAACACTATGGATTAATATCAAATGGCGGGTACTTCATCCTAATTAGGAGCACTGCCAATTTGACTTGCTGATTCCTGCACAAGTTATTCCTTGGCTCCAAACCTTACATGGAACTTCCCACTATGCCACCCCCTTGTGGCCTTGTGGCTTTCCCCATATAGTATATTAATCACAATATTCTACAATAAACAATACCTTATTCTTATTATTCTGTCCTTTCTATTGGACAGTTGTCTTCCCCAATTCCAAATACTGAACTCTCATTGGTTCAGTTGCAACATTATAAAGATATTGAAAAAAATGAGTGAATACTCAACTGCAATAAAATATTCTCTCTTAAAAACAAAAATAAGATTTATGTCAGGAAATCCTGATCTATCAGGGTTGACTGATCCATCTCATCATCACTAGGGATATGGACCAAGATAGACAGGCCACTGCCAGATGTGAAACATCTATTCTGAATATGTGTGAAGCACTATCAGCTAATAATAAGATCCCCTACTTAAAAGATACCTGAGACATTCAGAGTAAAAAATTATTGGCTGGTTGATAAGATCAAATAATTAAAGTGTGAACCATTTGGGATTAATTTAGTCAAACATGCCACCACCAGATGAATTTAGACGGGGGAAATACAATATCTGTTTCACCAAGAAATGAGACAGATAACCACCTGTGTGCAACTGTATTACACCAAGAACAATACAGGAACCCACCCAATGAAAGCCAACTTAGTTGATCACAAATGAGTCAAGGATAAATCCATGCTGAAGAGGGAGAATTAAGCATATAATTACCCCTCATTCCAAAACCATTATTCAGGTTTGAAATCCAACTCTGGGGGTTGAAACTAGTAGCTTTGGGATGATAGGCTAGCTAGTAAGAGTTATCCGCAGCTAGACGCTAGTCTGGCCGCAGCCTACTACATTATAAAAAGCCCTTACAAGATCACTTGGAAGGCAGATAAATAATAATCACCAGCATTACTGCTTGTTGAATAGTAGTAGTGTCAAGTATCTAATAAGAGTGTATTATTGATAATTTCATAATCCTTCCAAACCACCTCAGTTGGTGTCGCGTCCCAAAGACCACAGGACCTCTTCTATTGCTTGGCTCCAGCAACAACAGAATCCCACCAGTTGCTGTATCAACCACCTGTCAAAATAGCAGGGTTAACCTGCCAACAAGGTTATGACTAAGCAGGTTTGTGACCTGCAATCCAACTTTCCAGTGACCTGTAGCCAAACAAGGAAGTCAACTCAAATTTCCAGAATCAGAAACATAAGCAAACAAATGATCCCATACAGTGGATGACTAAATTTGGCGCTTGACTAATTACCAGGATCAAGCCACCCCCTTCATCATCCAACCATGTGATCTACATAATCATGTTCCTCTTATAATGATTTAGTGCACCTATATAATTACTATCTTCAAACAAATCCCCTTGTAATTCTTCTAAAACAGCAAATTTACAACATATTAGCACAGATAGGTTCTCCATCCTACCTTTCACTTCAAAATTACGCCTTTTTCCTGTACTTGCTGTGGTCAACAAACCTACAAAAGAATCATGTCTGGCCTCCCTGTAGACTGGACACCCTACACACCGGGTACTAAAATAACAGAAGGGTTTGTACTGTACCAAAACATGGTCATGCTGGTCCCCACCTTTAACACCCTATCAGCGCAAGGGTTTTTTCAAGCACCTACTGTCATTCCTTGATGACAGACAAAATTATCATGCCTGCCCATGTTGCCCAACAACTTTAAGTGTGCCTTGGAGTCGTTTGCTGGAACCAATGACAACAACACTACAGCATGGATATAATCTGCACAAAAAAAATTGGCGCAAATAGAATGCCCACAACGTTTCTGGATTGCAGAGATATCCATGTCTCATACATAATGCAGGTACCTGGTGCAACAAGTGGCATGAGGACCACACCAAGAAGGACTGGGATATCTTTAAGCAGAATTTCTTGGAAATATTTGTGCTGAAGGGCACCACACTCATTATCATACAACAAGTAAAGATCTCACCCAAACAGGCACGGTTAAGGAGCAAACTTGAGCATAAAAAGGAACTCTGCCTGTGTGCCTCCTCAGATATTGTCTTTGACACCCCAGCTACCCATCTAATGTATAACAACACACTCTTTGCATGTAATGAGGCATGTCAACCTGGACCAAGTAAACAATCTGCAGAGCCTGTACCATGAGGCAGAGAAAGCAGAGCAAACATATAATACCTTTCAAAAGGCCCAGACTAGAAAGAGAGACCAAAAGACTCTCATAGCCAGGACTCTCTGATTTCCCCCCACCTGGCAATAGTAACAACAATGGTGCAGACCATAAACCCCCAGGTTTGAACAGCCACAGTAATGGGAACAATGTGCAATCAAACTGTACTCACTTTATAGTCACTACTACTCAGGATAACCAGGACAAGAAAAAAGCCCAGGAAGAGGAGTAAGCAAGCCAAGCTCTTCCTTCCAAACTTCTGCCTTGCCTAAAAATGAGTACTGCCCCAAAGAAGTGGGCCAATGCCCAATGGTTCAAGTACCCTCAGAGGATCCAGTACTCTACACTGTTGCCAGACACCCAAATAAATTGATGTCCTATCCTTTCTGCTTTTGCAGTTACACAGTCTCAGCTCTCCTGGACTTGGGCGCAGATTAAACCCTGGTCAACAGTGGCTTTGTTGATAAGTTCAAGTTAGATACTAATCCTTTGCAGATTAAAAACGTGGTTTTAGCTGATGAACATCACATCACTGTGACACGGGAAACTGCCCCCTTCTCTGTTATGCTAGAGAGTATTCACTCCACCATTCAGGGCCATGTCATCAACCTTCCCAAGTTTGAAATTGTATTGGGACTTGACTGGTTGCAAAAGAACAGCCCCCATGTAGACTAGATAACCTTGGTACTGACCATCAAACGTGAAGGAGTCAACTACCAAATCTATCCTGACTCCGTGGACCAACTCCTGCATGACCATGTCTTTGTACGCATCACAGAGACTTCTTGAAGAAAAGATAACCTCAAGGCAATTGATTGGGACTCTTTCCAATACAAGGTCATACACTTCAAAGACTACCAGGACACAACCACTCCCCAAGATCAGAAATTTGTGGCCTGTCATCCTGAAATCTTCAAGGAAGCGTTACCAGGATTACCCCCAGAAAAGCACATACAGAACACCATTCAGCTCAAAGGAGAAGTACCTAAGGCTCAACCCATAGATTGCCTCACCCCAAAAAAAGACAGCACCCTGCAGGCGTACCTCAAGGAAGCATCGGAAAAGGGACTTATCTGCCCCTCACAATCTCCTTTTGGCACCGCTGTATTTTTTGTGGCAAAAAAGGACGGAATCCTTAGGCTTGTTACTGACTACCAAGAACTGAAAAAAGTTATCATCAAGAACTGTTACCCACTTCTACTCATTGACAATCTCTTTGAAGCCTTGGGTGGGGCAACCATCTTCTCTAATATTGACCTGACAGCAAGCTACAAGAAAATCCAGATCAAAGAGGAAGACAACCCAAAACAGCCTTCTGTTGTCAGGGTAAAGTAGAGAGAGAGAGCTCGTTGTAATTGATCAAATGGAGAATGTACACCCAAATTAGGATGACATTACCAATTAGGAGGAGACAATGTGAGTTTAATCATATTTGATAACCCTTGAAGAGTGAATAAGGAAAGGTGCAGCAGAATATTATGTACAGGTACATCAGGAAGACCTTAATTTGGCTCAACGTCAAGGAATCAGCAGCATAGATAGGCTCACATTCAATTTCAAGGATTTCAGGAATCATTTCAGCAGGAGGTGGAAGATTACCAGGAAATTGCAGAGGTGAGAAAGCAGAATCTAGCAGCCTGGTTATTACAAATCTGATTGGAAAATATTGAAATAAGTGAATCATTGAGGCAAGATATTTATTGAGAGTAAAATATCAAGCTACCAAGGTAGTTTGGTGGGGACAATTGTTACTTAAAGCCTTTGGGTACATCTTGATGAGATGGCCTCCCTGAATACAATATTTAGACAGCTTACAGATACCACCAATGGTGGTTCTGTAAGCTGTTACCTGACCTCCTTTGAGGTCAGGATTTGTTGACCAGCAGGTCAAAGAAGGGAAAATTGGGTCTGAGTGGGGCATTGCGCCCCACTCAGACCCAATTTCCTGTGCCACCACCCACTTGTGATCAATTTTTAGATTTAAATCTACAATTGCCGCAAGCAGGCGGGGCTTTGGGCCGGGTTTCCCCGGGTGGCGGGGCTTTGACCAAGCCACACCCAAGAAAACTATGGCCATGACATTACTCTCCTTCTTTGGTAACAGGGACTTCCCGCCTCCTGGGAGTGCTGTCAATGCATAGTTCTTGTGGTCAGGAGGGAGTTTCATGGCAGCTAGGGTGGCCTTTACTGGACCTACTGCTTGGGGATTGTTCTCGTGGAATTTCTGGAGCATTTCTTGGGCGTGATTGAGGTTGCAATGGGGAATCCAACAGTTTTCTGAGGCTGGGTATCCCTTCCAGGCTACTAGGTAGTGCAGGCGCTTGCAAGATAGTTCAGATGCAATTATTGATTCCAGTTCATATTCCAGTTGTTCATCCACCATTATGGGGTCAGGAGTAGATACAGGGGGACCTTCATACTTAGTTAATAGGCATTCATGGAATGTGCTAAAGATGTGGAAGGAGGGAGGTCCGGTTGGTAGGCTGAAGATCCAATCTTCTTTAAAATTCTGAATGGACCTACTCTTTTGGGACCTAGCTTCCGGCAGGGTACTTTTAGTTGCATGTTCCAGGAGTCAACCAGTACTTGATCACCAATTTTTTACGCTGGGCCCTCTCTTCTTTTCATGTCTGCATAAGCCTTGTAAGTTGTCACAGCATGAGTTAAGGACACTTTGACTTCTTTGTGGATTCTTTTTAAAGCTGCTGCCTGTGAGGATGCCAATTCCACTTTGCTACCTGAGAGTGAGCCAAAGTTACATTGGGGGTTGTAGCCATAATTTGCAAAGAATGGGGAGACATTAGAAGAGAAGTGTGGGGCATTGTTGTAAGCAAACTGGGCCATTGGTATGTTTTGGGACTAGTTATCTTGTTCAGTGTTAGAGTAGCATCTAAGAAATGTTTCCAAACATTGATTCACCCTCTCTGTCTGGCCATTAAATTGGGGGTGGTAGGCTGTTGATATGCATAACTTAATGCCTAGGAGTCTGGAGAATTCCTCCCAGAATTGTGCTGTGAATTGGGGACCTCTGTCACTTATGATCTCTTGAATATTCCATGGTGGGCAAAGACATTGTTGACAAACAGTTTGGCCATCTGGACTGATGTGATTGTGGTTTATCAGGGGATGAAATGACTCATCTTTGTGAAACAATCTACTACTACCATAATTGCATCATAACCGTTTAATGGAGGAAGTTCTACTATGAAATCAACAGACAGAGATGTCCATGGCCCATTTGGAATTTGTAGGGGGACCAGTAGACCTTTCTGTTTGAGACAAAAGGGCTTTGCCCTTAGACAAACCATGCAGCCCTTCAAGTACTTAGCTATGTCTGATGTGAGACCTCTCCAATCAAATTGTCTACAGATTATCTCTATGGTCTTATTTTTCCCTTGGTGACCAACCAATATGTTGTCATGGTGGGCCTTGATGACTTCCAGGCAAATGTCATCATCAGGTACCCACAGGCAACCATTGTGAAGTATGGTACTGTCTTCAGAACTGTAGCAGGTGTGGGGAGTAGATTGACTTGCTAACTTAAACAACTGGGGGTACTGTTCATCTAAAGGTTGCAGCAACTTGACTCTAGATACCAGGTCTGGGTTGGCAGGTTTTTGGACACTTATGGTACAGATTTTTTCTGTGGGAGGAGAGGATAGAATGGCGCTGGGGGGAATCATGACCTTTGTATTAAATTCTTGTTCAGCCTTAATGTCTGGAAGGAATGCTGGGTTGCAACTGAGGGAGTCCTCCAGATGATTATCAATACCCTTGATAAACTCATATTGGAATTTGAGCTTGACTAGGACTTCATACCATCTGGTCTGACATTCAGTTAAGAGACAAGGTTCCCGGTAATACAGTAGGGCTTTGTGGTATGTCCTTACTGTAAATGGGTGTGTGGCTGAGCAAAGGTGATGCTGCCAGTATTTCATAGACTCTACTACTGCTAATAGCTCCTTGTCATAGATCATGTAGCTGAGCTCTTCAGATTTCATTTTTCTTGAGAAATAGCCCACAGGGTATTCTAGTCCATCATCAGCAGTTTGTAGAAGGTCTGAGGCAATGGCAAATTTGGAGGCATCTGTGGCTAAGATGAAGGATTTGGAGGCATCAACATGGCAGAGCATGGTTGCAGAATACATGATGTTCTTAACAGCATTAAACGCAGCATTGCATTGTGTGGATCATTCCAGAGTTCTTTTCCCCCTAGCAGCGTAAAGGGGGGCTGCTATTTTTTACAAGTGGGGGGTGAAGTGTTTCAAGAAGTTGAATGTTCCCAGGAAACTGCAGAGTTAGGTAATGTTTGTCGGGGTCTGCCAACTCCTTATTGCAGCTTCTTTGTCAGGGGAAATGACATGGCCTTTCTCCAAAATCAGATTTCCTAACAAAGAAACCTTACTCTTGAAAAATTCACATTTGCTCAGTTTGATGACAAGATTGGCCTTTTGGATCCTTTCCACTACAGAGCAAAGGTGGGTGGCATGAGACTCCTCATCTGGAGAGTATACTAAGATGTTGTCCATGTATGCTATAGCACAGTTCCCAATGAGGTCACCCAAGACTGCATTGATCATCTTCTGGAAGACTGCTGGGGTATTTTTTAGACCAAAGGACATGACTTGGTACTGAAAGATGCCTTTCTTAGTCCTGAAAGCAGTGAGCCATTCCTGACCTTCTTTGATGCAAATCTGGTTGAAAGCATTTAAGAGGTCCAGCTTTGAAAAGATCCTAGCTTTTTCCACCTCCCTGGAGATCTGAGACTCAATGGGAAGGGGGTATGAGTCCGGTACAGTCACATTGTTCAGGTTGCCAAAATCAATGCAGGGGCGTAATGATCCATCAGACTTTTGAACAAACAGCAGTGGAGATCATATAGGAGAAGATTTCCTAAAGATCTTTCCTTTGGCTTCCATGTCCTTTGTCTATTTTTATAAGCATTGTTCCTCCTTTAAGTTCAAGGGATAGATGGGAGAAGCAACTTTCACCAAATCAACAGTGAGTTTAAACTCAAAGTCAAATTGTGAGTGTGCGGGGAGACCATCAGCCAGCTTAGAATCAAAGGCTGCGTACAAGTGGGAGAGGCACAACGGAAGGACATCAAATGATGTGGAGGGTTTTATTGTTGCTGAGACTGACATTGAGATGTAAGGGGCTTCTTTCCCAAATGGGATCATTGGTACCTCCAAGGAAATTCTGGCAGGATGAGCAATCCTCAGTAGGTTATCTTTGAGGATTGGGGTGATATTGTGCTCCTGCCACCATTCCACGCCTAGAATCACCAGGTATGTCAGGTGCTTTGCCACTGTGAAGTCAGCAACAAAGGCATGATCAGTGATGGAGAAGGATAACAGGCAATATAGTCTGAATGAACGGAAGACATTGGATACCCCTCCTTTGCACAGAGTACCAGGATTATATTCCAAACCTAGCTTGTCAACCAGATCTTTTGAAATGAAGTTGTCTGTGGCACCAGTATCTACTAAAGCTACAGCTTTTAATATATGTGATGTGGAAGCAAAGTAACAATGAAACAAAAAATATCCCATCTTTGTTTTATTTGATAGAGGGGGGTGATTGGAATCAACTTGTACCTGAAGTTGAGGAGCTGTCTGAATAGACAACAGGTCCTCATTCAAGGCTACAAAGGATTGGTCAGTTACAGGTTCAATGACAATAGGCTTGAGACAAGGAGCAGGTGCAACCTTATTCATAGTGGCAATGTGGAGATCTACCATAGCCTGAGTCTTGGCAGATAGCAATGAACAGTTCTGGTTGAAGCGTATAAGTTTAAAGGCATTGTTAGTGTTACCTGAAGTGGGCGCTTGGGAGTCAGTAGAGTTCAAGTTTGCCAGGGTAGCGCTGGAGTCGTCAATATTGTAAAAGGAGAGTGCAGCCAGGGTAGGAATAATCTGAGGAGGAGAACTGACAACAGGAGCTATAGCCAGAGTGGGGGCTGGAGTCACAAGAGATTGAGAAACCTCAGGGGATATGTGCCCTTGTGGAGTGGCTGGCTCCTGTTGACTTTTCAAGCAATTTAACATGGGAGGGGCCTCCAATAACAGAGGCTGAGTTGGCTGCTGGGACTTCACTAGCTTACCCCTGACTGCTTGCAGGAGGCGCTGTATCATATCAGAGACAGAAGCAGAAGGGTGCAACCAGGGTGACAGTCTTTGACCAGTGTGGTCAAGGCTGAGATAGAGGGCCGCAAGCTTAGCGCTTTCAGGGAGTGATGACTTCTTGGCATTGGCTTGAAACTGCTTGAGGTGCAAGGGTAGAGGTTGAGGGCCTTGAGAACTTGAGAACAGGGTTTTGTAGTCAATCAAAGAGGAAGTTGCCAGAGCTTGGTAAGTCACCAAAGGGATTAGGGATGACACATCATCAAAGGAGTTTGGTGCTTGGTCAAGAATAGACAAACACCACTCATGGGATTTGGGTTCTGCTTGTTTGAGTACAGTAGTTTTAAAAGCTATGATGATAAGCAAAAATACTTCAGATTTAAACAAAATCCAAGTCACGCAAGATTCAGGATTCAATTAATTTAAATGTTTTTGGTTAATAAATGAACTGTCAAACCAAAAACAAAATTTCACTAACCATTATACAAAATTAAAGCAAACATCAAGCAGTGTAGTTCAAACCACAAACAAAATGAACTGACACAACAAGTGAAATGGATGGATGCTATTCTGGAGTATATTATAATCCAATCAGGATTCATATGAGGCAACAACAGAAGGACTAAAGTGAAATAAAACTTGAGCAATCTAGAAGCAAGATTACACAAGAACAAAAAAAATGAACTCACACAAGATGTTTAGTATGAGCAGCCTAAAATAGAAATATAACAGTTTAACAGCCAATATACAGCTATCCAATTTAGGAACAGAGGCATCTTTATTTATTTTCATAGATCCTTATTTGTATGAAAAGGTTTTGAGAACCTTCCAAATATGGACTGGAGATTAAAATAAAAATAATTCATTAAATTTTAAAATTTCTACTTTTAGTGATTTTATCTTAGGTTTTATTGTACAATGGTTTTTAACAGCAACATATTCAACGGCACTAGCAGTCAAGCCAAGCCAAGCCAGCAGCAGCCAAGCCAGCTTCAATGGAGGCAAGGCTCAGGACGTGGAGGCACCTGTTTATACCCAAGCCTTTGAGGCGAGTAACAAGGAAGCTGACCTGTTACTGTCCCCAGACCCTATGGCTTTGACTTGTTCAAGAGTTACTTAGCGTCTAGCACTGCCCTTGCTCCCACACCCACCCCTGCACAAGCTGCCCGTCAACCCACCAATCAGGATGGCAACCTCAATCCAGAACAACTTCCTGCCACTAGCCAACCTGCCCCCCTCAGCCAATCAGCCTTCAGCTCTCACCACCCAGAGCTCCAAACGCAGAATAATCACTGCCCAAATTCTTCAGGAAATTGTGGCACTCAACCTGCAGGGTCTGTCCTGGGATCAGATAGCCAGCCAATTACAATTCACCCGGGCTACTGTCATGCGGGAATCAACAACCTAGTGAATAATAGAAATCTGATTGGGACAGCCAAGAAGCCAAAGAAGGCCACAGAGTCCCAGATCAATGAGGCATACCCAATAATGCTTGACCTCCTCCAGTGGGACCCCAAGCTTTCCTTGACCCAGATCCGGAAGCAGCTTGCACACCATGGCATTTGGGTGTCTGAGCGCATGGTGCAGCTCTGGATGCACAGAAAGGTGGCTTCAATTAAGGTTCTTACAAATTTTGCCGGCAACCAATGGGATGGCACTGTCAGGGATTCTTTCCCTGACTAACTTACTTTTATTGACAAACTTGGGAAAAACACCATCTTAAATCCACACCAGAAAACAGATTTAGAAGTCACCCAGTTACAAAAACAACACAACAGTCTAAACAGTAATAATTGTTATTTTAACACCTTGGGGACCCGGATTCAAACTCAGGACTCTTCTAAAGTATGTGTTGTTATCTCCAGATCAACACAAATATTTGATTTACCTTTTTATTACCTAGTTATTCTTTTGATTTTTGTTTTCAAATGTCTTTTGCATTCAAAAACGTTAACAATACGCCTGGAAATGTCACTTACTGTCTTGATCTTGATTGGCTGAATCTAGCTTTCAAACCAACTTTGGACCCACTCTCTCTTACTTTGGTATAAGCTCTGTACTATACAATGCTTGATCTTCAACCTGTACACTGCTTAATTGCCTCTGATCTTGTGGCTTTCTCTGATTTAATATTCTTCAATTATGAGATTATATTATCTCTACAGGCCCAAATCCAAGCCAATATTAACCAGGTATTGATTGCATACATTATAGTCATGAAAATCACTGGCAAATCCCTCTCATTCCCCCAAATAACCACTTAAATATTCTAGCCTCCATTTTGGAGACTATTTAAGTGTACAAACCTTACCATTTTTAAATGTTCCAACAATAAAGAATATTTCACTTCTAGCTACTCCTCCATTTTTTGATAACACACCTTTCTGAAGCCATGAGAGGAATTCTTTTCCTATCCTGGTTTCTAGCCTACTTCTTTTCTAAGGCGTACACCTCGGAAAATCCAACTCCTACAACCAACTGGTATAATTCCTCTCCAGATGACGCCCATCAGAAGGAATCCCTTGCCCATGGATGGTTCAAATATCCTTCTGGACACTGGGGACGTAAATTCCACTATGGTTGTTTGTTTTCTACCCCACCCACTGAACCTACTCTGGTTAGACCTTATGCCTCCTTTTACCTCTTGACGTATTTGGTGGGTTACTATCTACTTGGACAATTCAGTTCTATGTTTGGAAGATTTGCTTACCTAGGACACCTTGGACATCTTGCAATGGTCACAGTTCCTATTGGCTCAGTAATAGCAGGTTTGAATATAGGGGCCTTGACCCATCAGCTGGGAAGTTTATTCCCCGCCAAGTGGGTCCCTGACAGGCGCTGAGGATTCCCCATATGACACCGCAATTAATTGACTCTGGGTCAGATGCTTGACAAGTCTAACAGATGACATCATGTTTGTCTTGTACTACAAGCTATTGATTGCATTTGACAATTTTGGTGAGCAAGGAAAAGCTGCCACCAAGAATGGAAGGAAGAAGAACAAGAAGGGGACATTCATTGGTGCATTTCTGGCTGTTTCAGCCAAAAGTTTTGTCTACTATCAGAAAAACCCTGATTTCATTGATGGGTACTCATATGGCCACATCCTTGGTGGATTGCTCAACTCTGGGATGGCTCAAATTCCAAATACCGGGTTTTCTTGAGCCACTAGATGGAGGAAAGCTCCACTGCTCTTGAGGCCATCCAGGAACGCAGGCACCAGGCCTCTGTGTACCCAGCTGGTCACGCCAACTTCCATCTGGAAGATTTTGTGTTCTTTAATATTGGAGATACACTACAGGAGCGCTACCCTCAGGCTTTCAAAAACCTCTATCTTGGGGTCCTTGATCACAATTTTCTCTTTGGTCACCAAATGGTGGCTGACTTGTTTGCGCAAAGGGTTTTCCATGTGAACATGGGTAACCAATCATGCAAGGATAAACGCCTCCCACCCATGCCACATCCACCTATCAGCCCATCCAGCCAATGACTGATGAGGAGTACAATGAGCGGTATATGGCGGCCATCATGCGCAATCCTCCTGCCTCTACCCCCGCCACCAACACCCCCTGCCTGCAAACCAAACCCAACCCATCCAATCCCAGACCCCCCAGGCCAGCACCGCCTCTATGTCTTCCCTCCTGCGCCATTCTGCCTACTAGGCATCACTCTTCCCTGCCTCAATAAACCCCCTGGTCCCAAAAAATTTCTATTTATATTATCTTTATTTTGAATTTCAATTGTTTGTGTTCTCTTTGTTTATAGTTGGTTTTATTCTTTATGTTCAGCTTATTACTATAAAGTCATATATTTACTATGTCGTGTATCTAGATCCTGAACACAGTTATTTTTAGCACCCAAACACATCCCCTTGTGAAAATATTAACAACAATTTGGTGATAAACTGAATTTAAATTGGAAAATTATAGGTTAATTGTATTTAGATAAAGTTGTTACTGATCCAAATTCAAAACCTTAATGATAAACTTTAAGCCAATCAGGAGCCAAGTGATAAAGTGATTGTTGTGACATAAAGGGTCATTCAATAATTCTTTGATGCATGTGCGCTAATTAATATGATTGGCTGGATTTTTTGCCATTGTATGCTATTGCCGCTGTGGCAAGTTGTTGGTGGACTAGTGCTAACTCAGCAGCTGATTGGGCACTAGTCCACTAACAAGTTGCCACAGCAGCAATAGCGTACAATGGAAAAACATCCAGCCAATCATATTAATTAGCGCACATGCATCAAAGAATTATTGAATGACCCTTTATGTCACAACAATCACTTTATCACTTGGCTCCTAATTGGCTTAAAGTTTATCATTAAGGTTTTGAATTTGGATCAGTAACAACTTTATCTAAAAACAGTTAACACTATTATTTTCTAATTTAAATTTAGCTGATCATCAAATTGTTGTTACTATTTTCACAAGGGGCTATCTCAAGCGCCAAAAATAATATGGTAATAAAGGAAACAATGCTAACACAAGCAAACGACACATATCAAGATGAGAATAAAACATATACGCAATGGGTAAAAAATGGGATAATGTAGTAAATAGGAAAACAAAAAGGAATAAACAAAGAGGCAACAGTATCAAAATAATACAGAATTTATTGAGGCAAAAGCTATAAAAATATATGGAAAGGTTAGCAAAAATCAATGAGAGAATTGGAAAAGCTTCTGAAGGACCTCAACTTGGCAATTGCCAAAATAAAGGACATTGACCACAAGGTCAAAGCAAAAGTGAAGTCCGCCGTCCTCACTGGGGACAAAATTGACAAGGTGTCTGCAAAAGCACTAATGTCAAAAATGCCTGACACCCCAGAGAAGACAATTGAGCGCTTAATAAATATTCAAAAAACTGTGGTCGAGGGGCTCCAGTTCAAGGCATAAAATTTTTCTGCACCATCTGTCTGGGTTGATGACCCAGAGATGTATGCCCACCTTAAACCTTCCAAGCGTACCAGGGCAGAGGATACCAAATTTCTCGCACAACTTCTTGCGCCAAGAATGGCAAAGCCGGCTGAAGCCGCCGGCAAGGAAAAACTCAAGAAGGTAACCTAAAAAATAAAATTAATAAATTTTCAAAAAAACTTGCCTTTTTTCTTAGAAAACGTAGACAGTGAACTCCACTGGGTCTTGGTCCCTTTTGTCCTGGCCACCTTTTATGCTAATTATGCCACTCACGTGGCTAAGCAGCTATATATGTCCTCTCCTGTTGTGTGGGAGCTTGAAGACAGAATTCACAGGTCCTTCTAAATGACAAGGGACATGCTAGCCGGGCTGACACATGCTGAGGGGGCATCTGAGTGGGCAGTTACTGCCTACAAGGATGCCCAACTGGTCTGCCTGGACCCGGTATCCCTCAGTGGAGTTTACTGTGTAAACTCCATTGAGCTTGTTTGGGAAGTCCTGGTGACGCTCCCATTCAAGAATGTACCGGAGATGGGCCGGGCTCACGCGGCTGCTTGCTTCTGCTTCTTGGTGGAGCACACCCTGTCTTGCCTGCTTGAGAACTTTGGGCGCGCAGTGAGCAAATTGGCTGTTGCATCTGCAACAGCCATAAAGAAGACCAAGATTCTCCTGGCAGACTTTGGGCTGGCCTAGAGTGCCAACAAGACGGGGGTCCCAGCAGCTATGGAGCTCACGTTTGCCAAGACAAAGCACAACTAGAAGATAAGCGCGGTCTATAATAAACTGTGTGAGTTCACAGAAGCCTTTGAAGGGCAAAGGCTTCATCTGGTTATTTACCTGGGGTTCTTATTTTTCTTTGGGATGGGTGCATCTGTTGAGAACCTGGAAACGGTCCTTCTGGGGATCAACAAGGCCCAGCTAGCACTCAATGGGAAGAAGCTCCCCCCTGGATACAACTCAGTTGATCATATGATCCAGGACACCCTGGTCCTGGCTGGTATCTACGGGTTTGCAGCCCCGCCTGAAAAGCTGCTGCTTCACTCCCACCTGACCCTACTCCCCTTCACCAGCAGGAGGGAGTATTTTAATATGGGTGTATCCACCGTCCACAGTGTGGCGGTGGAGATTGTGCGCCACCTCCATTGTGGGGTGGGTACATACCGCCAAACTCACTACAGGTGTTCTTAATAAATGCTCTTCTAATAAACATCTTTATACTCTAAAATATTTTTATTGTCAAAACTGCAGGCTTGACCCACCAACAAGGTTCCAACCAAGCGGGTTTGTGACCCGCAATCTGATTACCCGGTCACCCAAAGCCAGACTAGGAAGTCAACTCAAATTACCAAATCTATCAAAATGAACAGATGATGATCTTTCACAGTGGATATCTTGATTTAGCGCTTGACCCATTATCAGGATCAAGCCACCCCCTCTTCCATCCAGCTGTGTGATCACCAATCATGTTCCTACTATCCATTGACTATAATAACTATATAGCCATTTTCTTGCAATAAAGATTATTATCCATCTTCTAAATATTTTTCCTCATGTAACTCTGCTAAAACAGCACAGTTACAACATTGGTAGCACAGGTAGGTTCTCCATCCTACCTTATCTTGAAAAATTCTGCCTGTTGCCCGCACACGCCGCGGCCAACAAATCCTTGACAGAATCACATCTGGCCTCCCACCCAACTGGACTCCGTATACCCCTGGTACCACAATACCTGATGGTTTTGTTCTCTACCAAAACACGGTGATCCTGCTACCCGCCTTCAACACTCTGTCTGCCCAAGGGTTCTTTCAGGCACCCTCCTTGGTGCCACAACCAGCTGACAAAACCACCATGCCTGCCTATGTTACACAAAGACTTCACAGCACTGCCTTGGAACCCTTTGCAGGGACCAACAACAACAACGCTGCCACATGGATCCAGTCCGCCCAAAGCAAGCTGGCTCAGATGGAATGCCCACAGCAATTTTGGATCACGGAGATCTCCATTTGCCTGACCCATGATGCTGGCACCTGGTGTGACAAGTGGCACAAAGAACACACTGACAAGAACTGGTACACCTTCAAACAGGACTTCTTGGCAAGGATTGTACTTAAGGATATGGCACTCATGATCATACACCAAGTAAAGAACCTGACCCAGACAGGCACTGTTAAAGAACTCACCTGCACCTACGAGAAACTCCACCTCTGTTCCCCATCTGACATGGCCTTTGATACCCCAGCAACACACCTCATGTACTACAACACTCTCAAGTCACATGTGATGAGACATGTGAACCTGGACCAAGTTACCAACCTGCAAAGCCTGTACTGTGAAGCAGAAAAAGCGGAGCAAACATCCAATGCTCTACACAAGGCACAGACTGGGAAACAAGAAAGGCCCAAGGACTCCCATTTAAGCAGGCGCTCCTCTCAACCACCCCCTGGGGGCAACGGCAACAACAATAACCACAAACCCACGGGTTTGAATGGGAATGGGAATAACAGCCAGTCAAATTGTACCCATTTCTGCGTCACCGCCACCCAAGGCAACCAGGATGAGGGAAAAGCCCAGGGAAAGCACTAAGTGAGCCAAGCTCTCCCCACGCAACTCCTGACTTGCCCAACAATGAATACCAACCCAAGGATGTGGACCAATGCCCAATGATTCAAGTGCTCTTGGAAGACCCAGTACTATATACCATTACCAGACATCTCAATAAATTGATGTCTTACCCTTTCCGCTTTTGCAGTTACACAGGCTCAGCATTCCTGGACTTGGGTGCAGACTGAACCTTAGTCAACAGCAGCTTTGTGGATAAATTCAAGCTGGCCACTAATCGTTTGCAGATTAAAAACGTGGTCCTGGCTGATGAACACCACATTGCTGTGACAAAGGAAACTGCCCCCTTCTCTGTCATGCTTGAGAACCTCCACTCCAGCATCCAAGGTCCCGTCATTGACTTCCCTAAGTTTGACATTGTACTGGGGCTGGACTGGTTACGGAAAAACAACCCCCACGTGGACTGGGCAACCTCAGTGTCAGCCATCAAGCAAGAAGGTGCCAACCACCAAATCTACCCGGACTCTGTAGGCCAACTCCTACGGGACCACGTCTTTGTACGCATCACAGAGACCTTGGACAAGAAGGAAAACCCAAAAGCAATTGACTGGGACTCCTGCCAGTATGAAATCATACACTTCAAGGACCACCAGGACACCTCCACTTTGCAAGATTGCAACATTGTGGCCCGGCATCCAGAAATCTTTAAGGAGGCGTTACCTGGGCTATCCCTGTGACAGAAATCACTGGATAATATGAAGCCGTTTCCAAATGATAGGGAATTACCACCAAATCCAAATAGAATTGATGATTAACCACCAACGCAGCTTTAAATATCTTTTTGTGAAATTTCCAATTGAAACTCCAGGATTAAGTAGAACAATCAATCCTAACCAGAGTAAACCACTATAAATGACCTGGGAAAGCATCAATGCATCTTCAGCGTAGAATTCTGGGCATTGAGAAGTGACACAATTTTCATCTTCAGGAATGGAGGGAGGAGCTACAAAATTGGCTGGCATGAAATTAACATTTTGCGGCGCCAACAACAAAGTTCCTGATGCCAGGCCCCATCTTCCTGAAATGATTCTGTTCATAATCAGATTGTATGGGATATACCGCAACAACCCAAGCACAGGATGCATTTTTAAAATTTAAAATTAGAACTTGGGATAATTGATTTTTATTGAGTAAATTTAGAAGGACTCAACTCTTAGAGTTGAAACAGGGAAAATTATTCAATATATATCAAAAAAATTGACTAAGCAATACCACCTGAGTCTTGATCTCCTATTTCTTTGGCATCTTCAAGTAAGTATCTAGTCCAGGTTGCAAAGAACCCTTGTATGACCAGTTTCTGACAACCATTCCAATTAATGAGCTTATATTAGGTGACCCTCATATTACGTTGATTTATCAACGTCAGTTTACAAGGGGGAGCTGGTTTCAGCTGGCATACTGGAGCAGCTGTGACCCATTTTCAATCAACTGTTTGGTTTAAATCTGTTAACTAGGTCAATTTTGATACAGGTTTTCCGGCCTTCTGTGCCTTCTTACTTGGACAGACAATACCCGGCATTATGGAACTTACCGTGACATTACCCTCTGCTTTAGCCCTGGGCACAATACCACCATATGGGAGATGGGATAAAGAGAAATTCTTATGGGCAGGTGGGAGTTTTATTGCGGCGAGGGTAAGTTCAGGGTGTCCAATAGCAGTGGGATTGCGCTTGTAGAACTTGTGGATCAGATCAGAGGAATTTGAACAATTGTAGTGGGGAACCCAGGAGTTTTCAGAATCAGGATAACCTTTCCAAGATACCAAATATTCCAAACGGTAACAATTCTTGCGGGAAGCTAGAATACAAATTAACTCATACTCAGGTTCTCCTTCCACAAGAATGGGTTGGGAAGAGGGGATCTCTGTTCCTTTGAAGGGAGTAAGGAGACATTCATGGAAGGTGTGGAAAATCTTGAAAGCAGGAGGTAAATCCATCCAATAGGCGGAGGGACCAATCTGACGTTCCACCTTGAAGGGGCCAACTTGCTTGGGACCCAATTTACAACATGGAACTTTAAGTTTCATATTGCAAGCATTGACAATGACTAGATCACCTGGCCTTTAAGTTGGACCTTCCTGGCGCTTGCAATCTGCGTATTCCTTGTAAGTTGTCACAGCAGCGGCGAGAGTAACTTGGAGCTCCTGATGGACCTGCTTCAATTCAGCGGCTTGATCAGTTGCAGCTTCCACATTGCTAACCAAACAAGGACCCATGTTGGAAGAGGGATTGTAACCCACATTGGCATAAAATGGCAATACTTGAGTTGACGTGTGTGGGGCGTTATTATATGTGAACTCTGCCATGGGTAGATTATCACACCAGTCATCTTGTTGTGCATTGGTGTAGCAACGTAGGTAGACCTCCAAACTTTGGTTTACCCTCTCCGTTTGTCAATTGGACTGGGGGTGGAAAGCAGTAGAGCGGCACAATTTGATACCAAGGATTCCAGTAAAAGCTTCCCAGAACAGATAATAAATTGAGGACCATGGTCACTTACAATCTCCATTGGGATGCCATTTAGAGAGAAGATTCTGTTCACAAATAACCTAGCGGTTTCCACTGAAGTAATTGTGGTTGAGCAAGGTACAAAGTGTGCCATCTTTGTAAAAACAATCACCTACTACCATGATTGCGTTAAACCCATTGGAATTGGGAAGCTTGCCAATGAAATCCACCAACACAGACGTCCAAGGACCGGCAGCAGGCTGAAGTGGGACCAGTAAACCAGTAGTCTTATTCCGGCTGGCCTTGGATTGAACAAATACCAGGAAATCTCAAACAAAAGCGGCTACCTGCACAGTCAAACCTTTCCAGGAAAACTGGCGGCGGATAAGTTCCACTGTTTTGTTTTTTCCTGGATGACCAGCTGTTGGACAGGTATGATTAGCCTCCATGATTTCATCCCAAATAGTGCCTTCAGGGACCCACAAGCGACCTTGATGATATAGAACTGGACCAATCTTATGATAGCCCTGAGGCTGACCTACTGGGTTTGCACATGCTAGCTCCAATAGCCTATCATAACCCTTGGACAAAGGTTGCATAAACTTAACCTTGGAGTACAAGTCCAGGTCTGCACCCTCAGCTAAAGACATGATAGCCAATGTAGCCAGTGGAGGCAATACAGAAGGGACCACAGCCTTGTCTGGAATCATAGTATTTGTGTTAAACTTGGCGTCCATACTAGGATCTGGGAGATGGGAGGGATTCCTTCTCAGGGCATCGGCCAAGTGATTGTCAGATCCCTTAATAAACTTGTAGAGGAACTTGTATCTTGTCAGATCACCATGCCATCTGGATTGGCGACCCAACAAAACCCTGGGTTGTCAATAATATAGAAGAGCTTTGTGGTCAGTTCTTACTATAAATGGATGACGTGCTGACATGAGATGGTGGTGCCAATGCTTTAACAATTCCACTACAGCCAACAATTCCTTGTCGTAAATCATGTAGTTGTGTTCTCAAGCCTTCATCTTCCGGGAGAAATACCCTACAGGTCTTTCAATCCCGTCACTAGCTGTTTGCAACAGCATACCAGCCACTGCGTATTTAGATGCATTGGTAAAAAACAACAAAAGGAAGCTCAGGATCTACATGTCTTAACACTGGTGAGGACAACAAAAGAGCCTTGACTGCTGAGAAGGCATTTGCACACTCAGGTGTTCAGACTAAAGTCGTCTTTCCACTAGCCAAATATAAAGGGGCGGCCACCTCAGACAAGTTGGGAGTGAATTTCTTCAAAAACGTACATGTGCCCAGGAAACTACAAAGTTGGGATACTGTCACAGACGTAGCATACTCTAGAACCGCAGCTTCCTTGTCAGGGGCAATGGTGTGGCCATCCTCAAAGATAATATTACCCAGAAAGGTAACCTTACGTTTAAAGAATTCACACTTACTCCTTTTGATAATTAAGTTTGCTTGGAGAATGTGCTCTACACTGCCAACAAGTGGGCCTTATGGGACTCCTCATCCGGAGAAAACACCAAGATGTCATCCATATATGCAATGGCACAAACACCTAGGAGATCTCCTAGGACTGAATCAATCAACTGCTGAAAGCAAGCTGGGGCATTCTTCAATCCAAAAGGCATTACACGGAACTAGAAGATACCCTTCTTGGTTCTGAATGCTGTTAACCATTCCATTCCTTCTGCAATCTTGATTTTATTGAAAGCATTCAACAGATCAAGTTTTGAGAATACCTTGGCCTTCTCAACACATCTAGAGATCTGTGCTTCAAGAGGTAAAGGATAAGGATCCAGAATTGTAATGTTATTCAAATTACCGTAGTCAACACAAGGACAAAGGGACCCATCAGACTTCTGAACAAACAATAACAGAGAGCAGATTGACAAAGCCTTCTTAAAAATGTAGCCTTTTGCCAACATGTCACAAGTCCACTCTTCCAAACATGTGTCTTCCTTCAAGGTTAATTGGGTAAATAGGAGATGCAATTCTGATCAGATCAACAGTGACCTTAAAGTCAAAGTCAAACTGAGTGTGCTCTGGAAGGACTTTGCCTCTGGTGACGTCAAATGCCACGGACCAGGGTTGCAAACATGCCGGTAAATATAAACTTACAGGGACAGGGACAGAAAACAATTGTATGGTCTGTGATGATTGCTCCAATTCAGACATATCCAACAGTGGAATACAAATAGTTATACCCAAGGAGTGTTCCACCTGCAGCTCATTTTTCTCCAGTAAGGTTGATACATTATGATCTCTCCACCAACTTACTCCCAAAATGATAGGATACATCAGGGTAGAGCAAACGGAAAACCTTGCAGTAAAGGACTGACCTGCAACTACGAAAGTAACCGGCTTCTTCAGCTGGAAGGAGGGGAACATTTGACAGTTTCCACCCCTAACAAGCATTCCTGGGTGGTACTTGAGCTGTAGCAAGTCTGCAGTCTCCACAATCATGAAGTTCTCAGAAGCACTTTTATCCAATAAAATGGCTGGCTGATAGATAGTTTGACCATTATCTATGTTACCATAAAACAAGTTGTAACCAGAAGTAGATTTATTGGCAGCAAAGGTTGCAATCTCAGCAGAATTTTGCTTCTCCTTGGTAGTACGGACGGCGGCTAAGGAGGCAGGATGCTCCTGGAAGTATTGCTCAATCATTTCTTGAACAGCGGCAGGAAGAACAGGATAGTTACAATCAATGGGCACGAGAGGCAACTCTTCAAACACAACCTCAGAAGGCTTGGTAGGTATGACGTGCTGAAGCATTGCCAAAGAGCTATTGGGACCGGACACTACAGGGGCTTCAGTCACATGGACAGGTTTGTTCACCACTGCCAATTGCAGCTGAGAAGAGCTACAAGAAGAACAATCCTGACTTTGGCTGGAAGGAGCTGCCACCAAACTAGGACCAGAAAACCAAGAGCGCGCTGTGGGTTTGTCCTCAATTACCAACGTACCTTGTTTGGAAGTGGACAGATTTGAGACCAGTGAAAGAATTTGGCTTACCAGGGCCTCAGTTGTGGGTAACAGGGAATCCCAAACTGCCAAATCCTGGGCAGTCTGGTCAACTGCTAACCACAACACTGAGAGTTTGTTCACCTTGGGAACATTGATTGTACAGCAGTAGGTAAGAAACTGAGGAAGGAATACCAAAAGCAGAGTTGTACCCTGACAGAAGGCGTACAGCTTACAATATACTTTGAGCTCCTCAATAGATATACACAAATTTTTTAACAAAGGATATAGAGATGCACTATCAGTTAAAACATGTGGATTGCACTCCACCGCGGACAACAACCATTCTTGAGCATCTACGGAAACCTTTTTCATCACATGGTAAACTTGGGATTTGTGACTAAGGTTAGAGCCAGAATAAAATGATAAAGCTGACAAAACTTCACGCGAGATTTCATCAGTGGGTGGAGCAGGAAAATAATCCAGACGCCAAAATGACATGACACAACGGAAATAGGAAACAGAGGATCCAGTCTCTACAACTGCAGCCAGAGATGGAAACCAAAAATTAAAGAAAAGCCCAAACTGAAAACTCAGAAATGAACTGATGCATATAAATATGGTAAACACAGATATCTTGACGGAGCACGAGAAAAGAAACACAAATTCATGACGAACTGCTTCCAAAAACTCAGACATAGAAGAGTTGAGTAATGTGACAGAAATCACTGGATAATATGATGCCGTTTCTAAATGATGGGGAATAACCACCCAAATCCACATAGAATTGATGATTAACTACCAACGCGGCTTCAGATATTTTTTTGTGAAATTTCCAATTGAAACTCCAGGATTAAGTAGAACAATCAATCCTAACCAGAGTAAACCAAGATAAATGACCTGGGAAAGCATCAATGCATCTTCAGCGTAGAATTCTGGGCATTGAGAAGTGACACAATTTTCATCTTCAGGAATGGAGGGAGGAGCTACAAAATTGGCTGGCATGAAATTAACATTTTGCGGCGCCAACAACAAAGTTCCCAATGACGGGCCCCATCTTCCTGAAATGATTCTGTTCAGAATCAGATTGTACAGGATGTACTGCAACAACCTGAGCACAGGATGCATTTTAAAATTTAAAATTAGAACTTGGGATAATTGATTTTTATTGAGTAAATTTAGGAGGACTCAACTCTTAGAGTTGAAACTGGGAAAATTATTCAATATATATCAGAAAAATTGACTAAGCAATACCACCTGAGTCTTGATCTCCTATTTCTTTGGCATCTTCAAGTAAGTATCTATTCCAGGTTGCAAAGAACCCTTGTGTGACCAGTTTCTGACAACCATTCCAATTAATGAGCTTATATTGGGTGACCCTCATATTACGTTGATTTATCAACGTCAGTTTACAAGGGGGAGCTGGTTTCAGCTGGCATACTGGAGCAGCTGTGACCCATTTTCAATTGACTGTTTGGTTTAAATCCGTTAACTCGGTCAATTTTGATACAGGTTTTCCGGCCTTCCGTGCCTTCTTACTTGGACGAACAATACCCAGCATTATGGAACTTACCGTGAAAGTTATGAGGTCTTGTTTAGATAATAATAAGTTGATTTGATCAGTTGATCTGAAGTCAAGTATAGTGTTAGGTCTTTCCCAAAACAGTGCAAGATTATATACTAAACCATGTAGAGTGTTGGGATTTAAGCTGAGCAAATATAAAAAGGTGGGGAAAGTCTGCAATAAACCCTTTAATAGTCCTGCTATAAACTTGAAATTAGTGAAAAATGGGTTCATAATGTGAACTAATCTAAGAAAATGATATAAAATACTGTTCTAAATAAAGATTTATCTGATACAGTGCTTTTCAAACCTGTTGAGATAAGCAAAAAAATCTTAGTCTAAAACAAAATCAAAATTCAAGGAACTTATATTAAATTACAATAGATTTGGATCCACTTTGATTTTGCTTTTAGACTGGGTTGTTTTTGTTTTTATTGAATTTTTTATCTCATCAGGTTTGAAAATTACTGTACTAAAGGGATGTTGATGTCAGAATACTCCCTGTGAGAGTATCTCAACATGAAGGAAGTAAGGTGCTCCTTCATTGATAAAATAGGAGATAAAGATCCAAATGCTTATTGTCTAACTAGTTTCATTTGAAAATCTAAACCAAAACTAATTGACAAAGTTCAACAACTAAAATAATCTAGACAAAAAAAATAATAAGTTTGAAGATTTTAAAGTAGATTTAAAAGGGTTGAACTAAATTGCAGAGATTTGTAAATGCCTTACATTTGAAATTTAAGGAAATTGAAGTATGTCAGGATTGACAACTTACCATCTCTGGAAAATCAGGCCTGGGAACAAGATTTAAACCCCAACCCTGAACGCTTGCAGGCTGCCAGCCCCAAGAACCAAGGGGCTGGCTGCCTGCGTTTTTATGGGATCAAGCCCCCTTGAGCTGAAGCCCAGGATAAGTCCCAAAGCAAGAATACCAACATGGACTTGAGAGTGGTGGCGCCCAAGGAGGGACTTCTCAACTGGCCTAATGAGGGCAAGGAAAGTCCCTCTGTAAACTTCATGAATGTTACAAAAGTAACAGCTTCAAAGCCCCAGGTGGGAATCAAACCCGCTCCTAGCCACCAGGCGGGGCTAGCGGGCAGGGGGATTCACCTGCACCTGGATTTGCTTTTCAAAGCAAATCCAGGTGCAGGAATCACTCCCGCCCTGGTGGTAGCTGAGGGGCCCGCTTTGAGCCCCAAATACTACACCCAAGCCTTGGTGGGTTTGGATGGGCCTGGGCAGGCTATTTTTAGCTGCCCAGTAAACCCAGATCAAGCCCACCCTCCATTAAGTAATTTGGGGTCCCCAATTAGGGACCCCTTTTTTAATCAAGTTCCTTGGGCTTAAGAGAGCCTGTCAAGCCAGTCCAAAAATGATGATCAAATTGGGAAACCCCCAAAACCCCAGAAGCCAAACCTGCCAAAATCAATGACCAGCCAAGCCAAGATGGACCATTAAAAAGCCAAACAACTGTTCCTGAAAACCCCAAAAATAACCATGAAGCAGCCAACCAAGCATCAGAACCTGAGATGCCAAGCCTTGCCACACAGATAGCACCAGAAGAACTCCCAGAGGCACCTGCATGTGAGTAAGTATATAAATCAGATCCACTTGAAAAAGTTCTGTATTGTCATCCTTACCAAATAAAGTTGTTATGAACCTTTGGTTCACCAATCTGTTTCCATACCTATTTTTGATACTCTTTCATCTGCATACACCCAAGCGTCAGTACCCATCTACTGGGATAGATAGTTAGACTCATGTTGATAAAACTGAAGCCTTTGACTACTACCGCCCACCCAACGCTCCATTTGGCCTTGTGCATTTCACTGAGTATTCCGCCAATCCTGACCACAAACCCTGGACATTGGAAGACTTGCAGTGGTACACCCACCCAAACGCTCCCAAGGACCCTACCAAATTGTCTATGACAGTAAAGCAATCACCATTTACCCTTTGATCTTCAACAGGAAGTACAACAATCCTGCTGCCTACTTGGTCCCCATGGAATTGCCCCTGACACCCAAACCAACCATTTCAACCCCCCACTTCTGATGCCACTGGCCATAGTAGTCAATTCCTGGGATTGCTTTACTTGGCGCTCACGGGATTGATTGATTGACTCTGCCTTGCCAGCGGCTGGACCTTGGGCTGTGTGCTGGGAAGGCCCTTTCCTACCTGGTAAAGTTAGGTCCCATCATCTGGTGGGCCATGCCAGTACCTGCTTTGACCCCTCCCTCACCTGCTGGAGCTCCACAATACTCCTGGTATCCTGACAATGAACTTGAAGTCCTCACAGGTAACCAATCAAGTTCAGCTACCAGAGAAAAACTTGGGCTTCAGGCTTGACTCCATGATCACAACCCAAGAACAAGAGAATTAGGTAATCAACTTGGGGGTTCCAACTAATTAGAGAACACCCAGACAAGGTGCCATTTTGCCGCTTTAGCTGGGTGTCCTGGCCACCTGGCCCCACATTTCCTGATATCTTGATGAAGCCCCCATGGAAAGTACTAAGTTTGGAGACGGAGTGCTATATATACCTATAGACCCTGTGCTCAGACTTTATTACCATTTTTAAATAAAGGTTATGTCATATTGGCTTCCACAGCTATTGCCTTATTTTGTATTTGTCATCTGTCAATTCAGCACAAGACCATCTAGCCCTTCTGCCCGCAGATTCCCACCCAACAGGTGTTCCCTTTGGCCCCGTTTATTTCACAAAGTATCCATTAAAGCCTGAGTATAGAGATTATACCCCAGAAAAAATCCTTGAACTATATCCCTTGGCCCACATAAAATTTGCAGTTAGATACAATCAAAAAGGCCCCTGGATCCTATCAGAACCCAAATTGTTTAGAGGCAATTTCAACTTCTTACCTTCCTACAAACTTGATATGGAACCACCTGTGACCCCCAAGCCAATGCCTGCATCCTCATCTGACCTCCCAACTGACTTCACAAGCAAGTTGCTTGGGATTGTGTACATTACCCTCATTGGGGTGATTGACACAATAATTCCGGTTACCAGCCCATGGTTCTGGGTGGGGAAGTCCTTCTCCTACCTCTTTAAGTTAGCTCCTCTCTTGTGGTGTGCTTTACCCACAAAAAACCTGGCCCAAGTGATCCCCAAAACTGACAGGCCAGCCGCCCAAGGTTGGATCCCTGAAAAAGTTAATTAAAGTAGAGGCCTTTGAGGAAACCACTTGGATTTCATCTTAAAGCCTACTCTTTTAATGTAGCTTTGTTTATACTTAAAAATGTGGTGATCTTCAGGCTGTTGAAGGGATTCTATAAGGGAGATAGAAACACATATTGTGTTTAAAAATATGTAATAGGACACAGGAGACTTGGGGCTGCTCACAGCTGAAAATTATGAGGTAAAAGCTAGCTGGTTATAGGCAAAATCAGGCAGGGGGTGTAGCAGTGCTTATACAAGTGTGGGAGTTCAAAATTGTGCTTGAAAGCAAGTTTTAAAGCAAAAAAGTTAGAAAGATAAACAGTGACACAAAATCCGTAAAAAAGAAGGTAAGTGGCTTAATATAAAAAATCTACCAATTTTCTTATCAAAACAAAAAATAATTAATTTAAATAAAAGCCCTATAAAACTCCTGCCCTTAGGGGCAGGGCATTACATAAGGTTTAACTTGGCATTTTGTTCCACTAGCATAGTTAAAGCTCTCCAAATAGCAAGTTTCATGAAAGTAGGATATGCTAGTGATTGGGGATTTCCAAGTTGTTTTCATCAGTTGCTTGAAGTTAGGATAAAATCTCAGTCTGTGACTAAGTCTGTGACTCAGTAGATAAAAGTCAACTTGAATGGAATGTTACCATTATTGACTGCTAGATATTGTGTTTTGTAAGAGTTACAGATTACCTTATTTTCCAAACGACTAGCTTCACAGATAACAATTTTGAGTTTCCTAGGTTGATAGTAAGTAGGGTAGGGCTATGGAAGAGTTTTAAGTTTAGAGTGAATTGTAAGCTAATCATATTGTAAGTTTTAATTGTTTTAAATGGTAGAGATATTATCTTGATTCACTTAGGCATGATAGTTTTTAAACTTAAAGAGCTTTGTGAATCTTATAAATTTAAATTAAGATAGCAATCACATCTACTCCAGAATTGGCTGAGACCAAAGAAAAGTACCTTCCAAGTCCTCATGTGTGGCTATTAACCTAGCTCTTATAAAATGAAAAGAAAAGTAAGCAAATTACATCCTGTAAGCTACATCTTTTGAGTCTATATTCCAGTTTTGATTATAACAATAGGATGTCAGGTGATGCGTGAACACAAGTAAACCCAGTTAGTTTGAAGTGAAGCATGGACTTTACACAAGAATAGCCCTTGAATTAGTTTGGGACAAGTAGGAGAAAGGATCACAGGCTATTATACCTACTGGCAATAAAATATACTTTATACGTTTATAAGGTCTACTCGACACTGGGAAGGATTCCACAGGCCGCCAGTGGGGCTATCTAATTGGTCTACAAAGACATTAATGACAGCATAAGAACCGCCTTGTTCGCCGTAAGTGAGGCGACCAGGATTGATTCCAACCACATTCTCATCTCCAATGACGTGCGCAAATGCTTTCAAGTTAGATGGAGTAACCAGGATCTGTGGCAAATGGGATAACGAAAGGGAATTTAGCAATGGTAGATTGAAATCAGAGCAAAATTCATCTGCAGGAGGGTAGAGAGGGAAGAGGTGGGCGGAATAGAGTAAATGGTCGGCTAGGCGTGGAATTCTGGGGCGGGTATCACCGCTTGAAACCTCAGTGCTAGCCATAGCTACAAGTATGTCATAACTAAGACAGGCAAGCTCAACATTGTTGACAGTGAAGCGGGCAGGATTGCCAGGAAGATGGAATAAACCAGCAGGCAATCCAAGCTCAGGACTGGCTACAAACCCAGGTTGAGGGATAGTAATGAAAGGATGAGACAGATCTTTTGTGCTAGGAATCAGGACAACCTGTGTATTTGGGCACCGCGCCTTGAAGCTGGTCAGCTGGGGAATAATAATCGTTGAGAAAATGGAAGCAGGACTAGGATACTTGCCACTCTGAATAACAGGGTGATCCTCACTCAAGAAAGGGCCAATAAGGATTAGCGTGTGTGGATGATCTATCGCATGAAGTAAGGCAGCCAGGGGTTCAAACTTCAGATTTGATGATTTCGTAAAGGGCCCACATGCCACTACCATCTTAGTGGATACTGTCAGAACGTTTGGTCCAGGCACTGGGAGACTGCCTTGGATTAACTTTGAAACACGTAGTTCATTCCCTGTAGGGTTGATGCCTTCAACGCCAACGATCTGGCCAGGGAAGATAGAATAGGAAGGCATTCCTGAAAGGTCAAGCGGAACTCGAGCTGCCGTGCTTCCCACCGATCGAGCTGGCTCGAGCATTACGCCGCCGGTAAGGTGATTGTTTGCATTATCTTCAACAGAGCAACATATTCGTCCAACGAAAACTGCCAGCGCCTGGTGAGGTTGGCTGGGATCTTGGATTTGGATTTCTTGGGGCTTCTCTTCATCATCCATGACGATAGACTCCTCTGCTTTAATAAAGTCAAACTCCTTCAACAGAGGAATCGAGCGTTCTTCAATCCAAGAATCAAGTATTTCAGCAGCATCAGATAAATTCAGAGTCATGTATCTTGAATTTTCTTCATAGCGCGTCAGAATGCTCAAGTCGGCCAAGCTGTCAGGCTCTTGGGTAGATTGGGGCAGTGACGGATGGAGAGTAGAGATCACTTGACCAGAATTCTCCCACTTTTCAATCTTAACTTCAATCCGCGTCCCTTTGGGAGTTAATGGGAGCAGCTTGGTGTTTTCCAATCTAAAAGTGAGAAAAGTACTACGATATTGTTTACTCTTGCTCCAATTTAGCTAAATCAAAGGTCTTTCCAGAACCAGGAGGCCGCTTGTTGTTTCTAGAAGGAGTCGATGCAAAGCTGGCTGGCTTCTTGGGTGTCGATGGAGCAGGGTTCTGAAGGCTTTCTTGAAATTCACCGAGATCTTCTAAAGACGGCCCTCCATTACCAATCACTGCGCGCTTATGGGAAATAGCATACAGCTGCCATTTGGCAGCCAACTCTTTCGCGCGAAGAGAGAACTGGCCTGCAAGTGCTGCTACTAAGGAGGGGGTTAAACTAATTTGTTTATCAAGAATAGCAAATAAAAATACTTAAATTATAAAACTAGAACTTAGATAATATTTAAAGGGACATTCACCAAAATAATGACCACTCTAGCCCTGGAATAGTTTTTTATGGATCATATTCAATCAAGCTTTGAACATTTATATAAATATTCAATTTCAATTTTAAATAAATTGTAATACTTTGTTGAATCACTATATAAAGAATGGTTACAAGTCGCAAATTCGAGAGAAAAGAAATCTAAGATAAAACAGAAACTCAAATCAGTTTCGCTATGGGAAAAACTCAAGCTGAATAAATTCATCTAAAAGGCATCCAAATTAAACATATCTGCCTTTCTTTAATTCTATCGAATCAAAGATGCCTTGCGAAAAAATATTCCACTAAAAAGTTTAAAAAGCAAAGTGAGAGAGCACCCTAAAGTTGGCCAAGCTTACATTGATTCACTAGATCGTCCTGTGAACCTTCGATTTTGAAGTCACGTACAATCTCATCATTAACTTGGAAAGTCATGGATGCTTGAACAAGGATTCTGAGCCTGGAAGTATACCTTGGCCCCAATATCGCTTGATTATTAAAAAAAGGTTTTGTCCAATAAACGCTACAGTCTAGATTGAACGCGCCTGAGCACGCGTTTGCTAAGTCGCTAAAGGTCCAGATTTATTTGCCTATAAAACGCGTACTACTAGTGGTTTGAATTGGACTCCCTGATTTAAATCGTATCGATCAAAAAACTAAGAGGTTGGCTTGGTGTTTATATTTGATCCAATGAAAATAAGGTGCCATTGTCGTGAGGTTAGCTTGAAAATGAGTTTAACAAACCTAATCAGAAAAGTAAAGCATATACTTATCAATTAACTACGTCATATTTCCATCTTACCTTCTAGCTATTTAAATCATGGAAATATAGAATTAAATAGATGACTAACCCATCACCTTAAAATATAAATCACAAGCAAGGTGAAAAAATAGATAAATCATCCCTAGACTTACACTGGACCCATTTGGGCTGTTACCTCATCAATCAATTTGATTTACTAGCAAAATTCACATTATCAAACCTAACTTTGCTTACAGTTCCAAAGGGAAATATTATCCATGTAGTATCTGGCCTGAAGCTTAAAATGGTTTGAGACATAAATATGGAATCAAAGTTGGTACAAATATAAGTAAGGTATCTGGTATCAGAGCATACTCACATAGTTTAGCTTCCTGACAGTTTTTATATGCTGGGGCTAAAAAATTCTAACAAGATTGAAATTATAAAGTACTTTAAAGGTCCAAGAAATTAGTTTTATAGGATTTTGAAAGCTAATAAAAATAAATCAAACAGTCTATGCATTGTAACACCTAAGGATGAAGGGCATTGTTTGGGTCATTTGGAAAGAAGTTGGGACATCTGGAACTCTGTCAACACTATCACTATGGGGTAAATAGTCATAGACCATCTAAAGGACTTAGTACAGGTATTGAATTTCCTAAAGTTTCTGGCAAAGTAGGTCAGGAGGCAACACATTAAAGTGCACACAGCTAGGGTGGTAGCTGACTGAGGTGACACCAGATAGCTAAGAATATGTAGTAGATGAGTTAACTTGTGATGGCTCCTGGAAATACATGTCTTTGCATCCTCTGGAGTGGGTCTAAACTGAGCATAAAATCACTGATGTTCTCCTATCCCAAGGCATCTGTAAAGGCCGCTGAGAAGATTGGATTATTTATTTCTACCCTGTGAGGAAAAAATCTGGGTAGGGGTCCTGGTTTTCTAACTAAGGTGAAGATAAGAAACCGTTTCAAGTCTAATATTATTGAGAGAATATCAGATCAATGATAGCACAGCCTACCATTTAATAAAGCATATTATCTATTCTAACCTACTTCTAGAGAGAGGAAGAGATACAGATAAAAGGATTGATTGGAGTGCCCAGAATTGTGGAGGGTGCATGATCACAAGCCATCAAACCCTTAAGGTTTGATTGTGTGGCTTAGGATATAGTTTTGGCTGGGTTCTTTAAGCCTATATGGAGGGAGTTTCTTGTACCTTGTGTAAGATAAGGGCAATAGGCTCATGGAGCCTGGTTCCCATCCTGGAGGGGTTATCACCAGGACCCCAACCAGTGGAGTTCTGGAATATACAATATGAGAGGGTGACCAATCAAAGAGGGGCTTATAAAGTATAGGAAGTAATCATATAAAGTCAACAGAAGTGTCCCATTTACCAGCCATTGAGGGTTCAAAGTAGTAGCTGGGAGTTCTTTTTTCATTGTAGTGACTAGATACAGGGGACTGAGACACACCATCACTGGGAGTGTTTGATAGAGCTAAGTTTGGCACACTTGGTTAGTTGAGAGTCTGGGGTCCAATCAGAGGGGGGCATTGTCAAGGCTCATACCAGAGTCTGTCTGGACTCCCACAGGGGAGGCAGGCCAGGCCTGGAAGGCTATATATACAATTGGTGCTATTCTGATCAGGTAGTTTACTGCAGTAGTTAGGGGACACCAGCTCCCAGTATGAGGTATGGCCTGGTTGGCCAGCCCCAATACTATGATATAGACAAAACCCAACTTACTGAAATCCTGAGCAGGAGGTGTGTTGGGTAGGGGGGAGTAGTAGGAATCTCCTTCATAGCAGGCAGGATGGTCTCTTTAGCACAACCAGAAGAGAGATTCAGGTGGTGGGGATGAAAGAACTCCAAGTCAAGAGGCAAGGTGGTTTAACCAAAGTGACAGGAGCAAAACCAGGAGGGAACAGATAGGCACAATTGTATTGTGTAGTGGATTCAAAAATAGATGCAAACAGAATAATTATATTGGTGCAAAAATAGATAATTCCTGCAAGGAAAGAATGGGTCCTGGGCATAAAGCTGTTTATTTCAATATGCCAACAGTAAGAAAGGCTTTTCCTCCTCACTACTTATACTTACTGATAAATAATTAGCCTTTTGTGCCACCAGAGGCCTGGTGGTATCATTTTCAGTCAAACTGGCAATTTGGCCCAGAAATTGCACACTTGAGCCTGGGGGTGGAAGGGCATTGGATGGTATAACAGGAACCTTGGTTGGGCTGCAGCATGCCAAGGTGCCACAGCTACTAATAGATCCTGTGAGCAATTGAGCGCCAAATTGCGCAAACAAACAATTGCTGTCAGGCACCCACCCACTTGGAAGTAATCTTCCAAGGTGATGAATGATAGCAGAAGGATTTATTCCAGTTATCAGTAAACCCACGGGCAAGGACACCATACCAAAGTGAAATATTTCTCCAAATAAGCAATACCGGCCTAAAAGCGGGTTGAATTGTCCTAGAAAGAAGTACACCCCTAAGTAGCACAAGAGGAAGACATACACTAAGGGTTGGAAGACTTGGGGCTCAGCTGGCTTGTTGATGGATTGGTAGTTCTTAGGTTCCTTCTTACAAAGAGGTTTGTGGGACAAGGGGGTAGCAGTATACCATACTCCTGGTATTATCCAGCGCCAGGAGCTATCCAAGAATTGAGCCTCAGGAGAAGTACCAGAGTCTGCACGCAAACCTATCAAAATGCTGGCCAGTACAGCCGGCAACAAGATCATCCAGTAGACTCATTTATACCCAAGAGACTCCATAAAAGAAGTCTTGGGTAATCTCATGGTTAGGATTAAGGAAATGTTTAGGTCAAGCTAAAAATAGACAATAATTCACTTGGTTGAATGCAGACTTTATTAAATGAACAAGTATTAAAATGTAACCTACCAGCCTTATATAGCATGGTAGTAATAAAATGGTTTGGATGGAAAAATAAAGGGGATCATAAGATTTGGGGATGAATCTGGAGAAATTGGGGCAACTGGAACTCATAATACAGATTTTTGTAAATGAATTTTAGCATAAACATGTTAACTACAACAAATAGGTGTCTTAGCTGAAGTTATTTGCCAAAACAGATCAAGCATTGGGGAAGCCCCAGATTTCTCCAGCTGATGGCTGGAGAACTGGAGAAGTACAACCACAGAACCAAAGTTTTCAGAGCTAGAATCCCTAGTAACAGCTTTAACTGCTGTGTAAACGTCACCTTGGGTAGTCTGGTAACAGTTCAAAGCTGATTTGATGCCAGTTGATTGGCTTCAATCTTCTGTTGAAGGTAAAGATTGGTTGATAGTAATATTAACACTAACATTATCATCTAGTTGACTGATTAAGTCCAGGGAAGTCTTTGGTTTGATCCCCTAACCTGAAGTAACCCAATAATCAAATTCATCCAGGTTGTTTTTAAAAGGTAAAATAGAACAGATACTATTAACCAATTTACCTTTTTCAGTATTTCCTAATAAACCTAATTTAGAGTGCCATTCTGTGGTTGACTTTTCCAAAGAATTGTTGACAGGAATTTCCTCAGCAAGATTCCTGGCAATTGCCTTTCCAATGTATCATTTCCCAATAGTGAATGGCTCCAAATTTGTTATTAGATTTGATACCAGGGATTTGAGGCTTGTGGGCCTATCAAATCCCAGGCCATTTGTTATTGTCAAGAATGCTGCCATTCACCATATTTCAATTTTGCCTTTGGTGGGTTATTTTGAGGACAAATCTCTCTCTTTTGCTTTTGCCCTTCAAAATGAGTCTGGCTCTGAATTGAGAAATTTAATTGTTTGGTTTCCTGATTCTGCGCAACTCACTCACCCCACTCATGCTTGTGGCAAGTGATCCTACTATCCATGTATTGTTTTGTGGTAAAGCTACACAGTATATATTTCATTTCACTTTACCAATAAAATTTAAGTTATATTCACATTTTTGTCTTTGTGTCTCCATGTACTTTGGTGCCTTTCTAGCCACGTCTAGCAGATATTATTTAATCAGGGCCACAAGGTAAACCAATAGCCTCCCCTGCAACTAACCAAGACTTAGTACAAATCCAATCCTAAGGTTAGGATTTCCAGTTGTGTATCTTTTCTGCGCCTCAGATCACAACAAAAATAGTGCTCACTACAGGGGCTGTAGGCCCCTTGGTTATCCCTTTTGCAACCACGTTTTCAGGGCCTTTGCCTTCTCCCATACAAGAGCTGACTTTGCCTGAAATTACCAGTCCTTCTATTGAGGAAGACATTGCCAACCTGCCTATTGTCCCTACTGTACTGAACCTTGGGAATGGTCCCCGCCTAGTTGCTTACCCCATGGGTACCCCTGACTTGGAACAAGTCATGGCGGTAGCCCTTGGGTTAGCCCATGATGGAGCCACCCCTTGCCTCCAGCTTCAGTCCAGCCAAGCAGAATACTAAGAATTAATTGTAGCTCCATAATTTCCACAGCATCTCATCTCAGTGGCTGGCTCTGCTGAACACCTATTGTTATCCTTTATACAGCCTGCCTTAGCCCACCATAAAATGATGTTAGGGCTCCATGTTCAGGAGATTTCTTCTCTACAAACCGCTGTCACTCATCACTGGGATCAGTTCACGGCCTATCAGCAGTGGATCCACTCCCTGTTTTCCTTATATTCAACAATCAGCGCGACTCTGTCACCTCCCAATCTTGCTTGGTCAACTCCATTGAACAAATTCGCCAGTCTATCCCTGAGTACGTCAGAGAGTGTCTACATGAGTTTCACCAGTTGGAACAGCCCTGGCACACCCAAGTAGATTCCACTCTGAACGCCTATCTCACCAATTTTGAACAACTTGTGCAGTAGCTCAACAAGTTCAGTGCTTACTCCTTTGACCAATTACAACAAGTAGAAGCCCTTGCTTCAAAAGGCCTTTGCAAACTTGGTGAAGAATGTGACCAAGAAAGGGCTGCTACCACTGCTACCATTGCCAAACTCCAGGCTAAAGTAAATGAATTGTCTACACCTACACCATATGCCCTGCCTTCTCCTCCAACTGATGATTTGGCAGATATAGAGCAGAGACTATGAGATGCCATTCAAGAGTTAAGAGTGTCTGCCTGCAGTCAGGATCACCCTACCAAAGCCCCTCAGCCAGATCCCCAAGTGCTTGCTCTGACAACTCAAGTTGCCAACTTACACGAGAGGTTGCTACCTTGCGTGAGATGATAGTGTATACTGTTAGTCTAACTGGGGTTACTGACAAAGATGGCTGTTGCCCTGGATTGTCAGGAGCTCCCTGCATTCACTGTGCTAGAGATTTGATAGCTCTAGCTAATGAGGTGGACCATTTGAAACAAGACCACTCTGAGCTTGATAAAGACATACAAGAAATGAATGAGTTAATTGATTCAGTGAATGACAGGTTTGCTCCTTGCCTTTTGGTGGGTCTGTCTCTTACCTCTTGACTGGCTGAACTGTCCTTGGTAGTAACTGTATAGGGCCAACACAAAGATGTTACTGAGCGGTAGACCACCCTAGATAATAATACGGGCACCTGCACTGCTGAGACCCTGACTACTCTTGAGGAAAGTGTTTGCCAGCTGTGGGCCAGACAGCCCCCCTCCAAATCTGAAGCAGAATTCTCCCTGCACATAAATGTACTCAATACCAACAATGGTGGCCCAACTCCAGAAGCACATTTCAAGCCTACCTTTAAGCAAGTCTTTAACCCCAAAACCTCGACCATTACAGCTTTCCTAACTATCTATGAAACTGCCATGAGAAGAGCCTTGGATGAGGTTAAGAAGGAACACATTCTAACCTGTCTTCACCCAACCTGTCAAGGGGTAGTAGTGCCAGGGCTGCCCACCATTGAGACCTGGGAAGATATGAAGCAGCTTCTGATTGACAAATTTGGTGGTGACCTTAGTTTGGAAATGAAGAAGGACGCCTTCATGCACATTGCTTTTAAACCAAAGGAGACCCTATCTGAATTTGCAGATAGATTCTACATGGAGGGACAGCAACTGATTACAAGCCGCCAGCTGACAGCACATGAAGTGTACATGGCTTGTGCTCAAGCCCTCAAGATTAACCAGTTCTGTTTTTTCACTTCAAAGCCCATAAGGCTATGCTTTATTCCATGAAGAGCATAAAGAGATTTTTGCAGAGTATGTACCTTACCCATTCTGGGGCAGTTGTGTGGGAGAATTGTGCTGCCTCTAACTCTGGTTTGTCTTCATATGGCCCGCGTATCCTCACCATGAACTCACAGAATCCTCCTTGACGCCAGGGTTGCCATAACTGTGGGAAAATAGGTCACCATTCCTGAGTCTGCACCAATCCATGGGTTGAGGGAGCTGGTCCCAAAGAGCAGGCGGGAAAAAACAGTTAACCTAGAGGCAGAGACGCTCTCGGTTGACAATTCTTCCCAGTCTCCTTTGATTACCCCCTCTATTGCTGACTCTGAGCCTGCTGACACTGAAGCTCCTCCAATTCTGCTGCTATTCCACGACATATCTGATGACTCTGACATGGATGATTCTGATATAAAAGATCCTGACACCTATGGGTATTCTGTCCTTGCTGTCCCCAAAACTATTGCAGTCCCTTATAAGTTACGTTATGGGAAAACTACCACAACCGCTAAGCCTCTGCCTGAAGCCAAAGAGGTTGTCTCTCACCCATACCCCACTCAAGCCAAGAGATTCCCTGTGCTTGTTGAGTCTTCCAAGGAAGCTGCTGAGGTGCTGATGCTATGTTCAAAAATGTCTCAGTCCTGCTTCCTCTCCAGACGGTCTATAAGGAATTCCTGGGCCTAAGATGCATGATTAAAAAATGGGACAAAGAACTGGAAGAAGCCCAAGACATTCTGGCTGTCTTCCCTCCCTTTGGTTGTACTACCACTTGTGTGGAGATATCTATTCAGAAGGTGAAGATTAAGGCTGTCTTAAACACATGGTCTCCTGTTAATGTTATCTCCTTGAAGCTTGTTAAGAAGCTCAAGCTTGCCCCCAACCTCAACTACCAACATTTGTATGGTACAGCTGGGCTATCTATGACTCGCGCTATAGGAGCTTATTCTGCTCTTCCCATGCGGTTTGATAAACTACTCTTGACCGCGCCTACCGCTGTCTTGGAGAATGAGAGCTACAACCTCCTAGTTGGTACTCAATTCCTTAGGGAATATAATGGAATCATCAACTTAAAGGACAGCTACCTCTCTATCTTATGGTACAAGGTCCCTCTGATCTTTGAAGAGCCAGTTAAAGTTCCTGGGAAGCGCCTCAAGACATGTGCCTTAGAATATCCCACTGGTGTTTTCACTCTAAAATACTTTACCCATTCATCCAACATGAAATGTCCTCCTATGGCTTGTCCTGCATCTGAAGGGATCCCTCTCTTGGCCACCTCTGCTATAGCCATTCCCCCTGGATCTCAGGCTATCCTAGACTCCCAAATATCATATGAGCTACCTGAGTGTACGTTCCTAGAGTTATACTCTCCTCCCTTTATAGGATGCAATGAACCATATCTATGTCCAGGAATCTTGGATGTCTTTCATAAAGACCCTGTTCAGTTGCTGGTTGCCAACTTAACCGCTCTCCACATGCATGTGTCTAGAGAGCAGGTTGTTGGTTATGGCAAGTTGTTGAATGCTCCTGATGTCCTATCACTACATCTCTTTGGTATGTTCCAGGACTTCAATTTAACTGAAGATGAGCCCCAAGTCCTATCCTTATTCACTGCTCAAGTCTTCCTGCAACTATCCCTGGTGCAAGAGAAAGAAGTTCTTGAACAGATGGATCAGTTTTCATATATCTTTGCTAAAGACAGCACTGATTACGGTCTAGCTAAAGGCGTCATTCATCAGATCAATACTGGTGATACTCCCCCCTTCTGCACTAAACCATATTGCTGCAGTTGTATAGAGGTTGCTCAGATGTCTAAAGAGCTCAAGCGAATTCTAGATGCAGGACAACTTGTTCTTCTCAGAGCCCATATGCCTCCCCTTGCTCATACTAAAAAAGAAGGATGGAGGTCATTGTATTGTGATGGACTACCAACGCTTGAACTCTCTAACCAAAAAGGATTCTTACCCCTTACCACGCATTGATAATGCTCTCTGATGCCTTGTGGGCTCCAAGTTCTCTTCTGCTATGGATCTAGCCTCTGGGTACTGGCAAGTTGATCTCTCTCCCAAGGATAGACAAAAGGCTGCTCTCATCACTTCCAAAGGATTATTTGAACCTACGTGAATGCCGCAAGGACCCTGAAATGCTCCTGCTACTTTCCAACAAGCCATGGACTCCATCCTCTGTGATTTGAAGCTCTTGTGTGTCCTAGTGTACTTAGATGATACAACAGTCTTCAGCTCTACCTTTACAGATCACCTGGCTCACCTCAAGGAGTGTTCATAAAGATTTGAGAGGCTGGCCTTAAGAGGAAATTATTAAAGTGTGCTTTCTTCAAGGAACGCCTTGAATTCTTGGGCCATGAAGTGACCCAGACAGGGATTTTCCCCATGACTAAGAAAGTTGAGGCTATTGAAAAAATGCTTCCATCCACCAACCTGCAAGAAGTTCAAGTCTTTCTGGGCATGATGGGATACTACAGACAATTCATCCCTGATTTTGCTGACACTAGAAAACCCTTGATCCAGCTGTTGCGTAATGTCCCCTTTGAATGGACCACCAGCCAGCAACAGGCCTTTGAGACACTTAATCAAAAACTTAAAGAAGCCCCCATCCTAGTATATCCTGACTACAATAAGGAATTCATCCTATATACTGATACTAGCAACCTGGCATTGGAGCCATCTTGGCTCAATTGGATGATGAAGGTGTGGATCACCCTGTAGCTTATACCTCTTGTGTTCTCAACAAGCATGAGAAGAATTACAGTGTCACAGAGAATGAATGTTATTGTTAATACCGCTATTCATCATATGTCAATTTTGCCTTTGGTGGGCCATTTCAAATATGAATCTCTTGCTTTCGCTTTTGCCTCTCAAAAAGAGTTGATGACTGCATCAGGAAATACAATTTTTTAGTTTCTTGACTCTGCACATCTCACTTGCCCCACTCATGCTTGTGGCAAGTGATCCTACCGTCCTGATAGTGTTTTGTGGTATTCCTAACCAATATATATTCCATTTCATATTCACCAATAAAAATTAAGTTCTATTCACATTTTTGTCATTGTGTCTCCAGTACTTCTGCGCCTCTCTCTAGCCACAACTAGTAGAGATTATTCTTCCAGGACCGCAAGGTAATCACATAGCCTTCCCTTTCATCTAACCAAGAATTAGTACAAATCCAATCCTAAGGTTAGGATTCCCTGTTGTGTGTCTGTGCTGCGCCTCAGAACACAACAAATGTCTTGCTGTGCTGCATGCCGTCAAGCAGTTCCGCCATTATGTATATGGCACCCATTTCACTGTGGTTACTGACCACACTTTGCTCAAATGGTTACAACAACTTAAGGAACCAGAAGGACAACTAGCTAGATGGTCTCTATGCCTGCAAGGGTACAACTTCATTGTGCTGCATTGGCCCTGGGATTCAACATCAGAATGCTGATGGACTGTCCAGAATGCTTATCCTCACTCTATACCCTGCTGAGGCTGACAGGTTATACAAACTAATTGGATATCCTTTTTTTGTGGGAGAACAAAACAGAAGAAGTTTGATTTGCCCTTTATAAATTATCTGAAGACATGCTCATTTGTGACAATCAGATTTTCAAGGAAGTACAAGACCACTACTTGCCTTATGTAAGGCCTAGTCTTGCCTTTTGTGGTGCTTCAAGTTCATAAGGAGACAGGACACAGAGGCGTTGCCAAGACTTATGCCTGGCTTCAGACAAACTACTTCTGGGAAAATCTTTGCCTGCTGATTCCAGCTATCATTTCTAGTTGCCATGATTGTCAGCTCCAACAACCTTGAGCTACCTCTCATGAGTTCAAGCTAGTCTTCCCTCAACATGCATTTCACACTGCCAGCATTGACACTATAGGGCCTCTCCCTTGCTCCCGCTCTAGCTGCTATTTTATTCTAATTGCTATCAATCATTTTAGCAAGTGGGTAGAAGCTTGACCTACTAAGGGCATCACTGTCAAGACAACCACCGCCTTTCTGCTGCAAGATGTAATCTTTTGTCATGGTTATTCTCAAGTGTTGTTATCTGACAATGGGACTAACTTCAATGCCAAGTTAGTAACCTCTGTTGTTGAAGCCTTGGGGTCTCACCAGTCTTTCTCTGCCCCCTATAATCCTTCCACTAATGGGGCTGTTGAGCGTACAAATTCAACTCTGGCTTCTATCATGAGGAAACCCACTTACTCTGACGCTGCAAACTGGGATCTATACTTACCCGCTGCTCTCTTTGCCTATTGCCTTGGAAAAAATTGTGTCACCATGTATTCCCCTTTTGCTATGTTGTATGGGCATGAAGCCACCACTCTGTTGCTCCTGGGGGCTCCCCTCCTCTCCTCTGATAAGGCCACGAACCCGGATGATTATATCAAAGATCTAGTCAACCAAATCATTGATATTCAGGCCCCTTCCTAAACGTCTGCACATAAGACCAAGATGCTTGAGCTCTCTCCTGACAATGCTGGACAATCTTCCCTGCCTGAGTTTGACATTGGGGACCACGTTCTTTACTATCAGCATAGAGTAGGAGGACGCGCTCATAATTTAGATACATTGTGGGTTGGGCCTTTAGAAGTAGCCTTCAAACAAGGATCAGAGTATACTTTAAAACTCCTCTCTAGTGGTCAACTGGTTGTCTGTGTGCATGCCAAGTTCCTCCGCAAGTATCACCCCCTAAGGCCAATCTAGAGGGGGGCAGTGTTGTGAATGCCACCATTCACCATGTTTCAATTTTGCCTTCAGTGGGTTATTTCAAGGACAAATCCCTCTCTTTCACGTTTGCCCTTTGAAATGAGTCTGGCTCTAATTTGGGAAACTCAATTGTTCAGTTTCCTGATTCTGCGCAACTCACTTGCCCCACTCATGCTTGTGGCAAGTGATCCTACTGTACATGTACTGTTTTGTGGTAAAGATACACATTATATATTACATTTCACTTCTACCAATAAAATTTTTGTTCTATTTACATTTTTGTCTTTGTGTCTTCATGTACTTTGGCGCCTCTCTAGCCACCCCTAGCAGATATTCTTCAATCAGGGCCATAAGGTAATCACATAGCCTTTTCTTCCATCCCAACCAAGACTTAGTACAAATCCAATCCTAAGGTTAGGATTCCCTGTTGTATATCTGTGCCAAGCTTCAGGTCAAATCAACTGCCATCTAGGAGATGGGACAAGGAGAAGTTCTTGTGGGCAGGAGGGAGTTTCATTGCTGCTAAGGTAAGCTTGGGGTGACCAATGACAGTTGGAATGTGATTATAGAACTCTTTATAAGATCTGGGGAATTGGAACAATCATAGTGGGGAACCCATGAATATTCAGAATCAGGATAACCTTTCCAAGACACCAAATATTCCAGTTGGTGTCAATTCTTACAGGAAGTCAAAATACAATTCAACTCATACTCAGGTTCTTCTTCCACAAGAATGGGTTGGGAAGAAGGAGTCTCAGTATCCTTAAAGGCAGTGAGTAAGCATTAATGGAAGGTATGGAAAATCTTAAAGGATGGGGGTAAATCTAACCAATACGCAGAGGACCAATTTGATGTTCAACTTTGAAGGGACCAACTTTCTTGGGACCTAACTTGTGACAGGGAACCTTCAGTTTTATATTGCAAGCATCAACCATGACTAGATCACCTGACCTGTAAGTTAGATCTTCCTGGTGCTTTTAATCTGCATATTCCTTGTAAGTTGCCACAGCGGCAGCAAGAGTAACCTGAAGCTCCTGATGAACCTGCTTTAATGCAGCGGATTGATCAGTTTCAGCTTCCACATTGCTAACCAATTGAGGATCCATGTTGGACAAGGGTTTGTAACCCACATTGGCATAGAATGGCAAAACCTGAGTTGATGTGTGGGGCGTTATTATATATGAACTATGCCATGGGTAGGTTAGCACACTAGTCATCTTGTTGTGCATTAGTGTATCAACGTAGGTAAACCTCTAAACTTTGGTTTATCTTCTCCATTTTTCCATCAAATTGGGGGTGAAAAGCCGTGGAACAACACAATTTAATACCAAGAATTCCAGTAAAAGCTTCTGAGAACTGAGCAATTAAAGGGGGTCCACAGTCACTCACAATCTCCATCAGGATGCCATGTAGGAAGAAGATTCTATTCACAAACAACCTAGCTGTTTTCACCGAAGTAATTGTGGTTGAGCAAGGTACAAAGTGTGCCATTTTTGTGAAACAATCTATCACCGCCATGATTGTGTTAAACCCATTGGAATTGGGAAGTTCACCAATGAAATCCACTGACACAGATGTCCAGGGTCCTGCAGCCAGCTGCAATGGAACCAGTAAACCTGTAGTCTTTTTCTGGCTTACCTTAGATTGAACACATACCAGACAATCACAAACAAAAGATGCTACCTGCACTGCCAAACCTTTTCAAGAAAACTGTTGGCAAATTAGTTCCACCATTTTATTTTTCCCTGTGTGGCCTGCCATAGGACAGGGGTTGGGCTCCACAATTTCATCCCAAATGGTTCCCTCTGGAACCCACAAGAAACCTTGATGATAAAGAATTGGGCCTATCTTATGATAGCCCTGCGGCTGACCTACCGGATGTACACATGCTAATTCTAATAGTCTATCATAGCCCTTGGATAGAGGCTGCAAGAACTTAACTTTAGAGTACAAGTACAAGTCTGCACCCTTTATCAAGGACATGTTAGCAAGCGTAGCAGGCAGAGTCAACACAAAGGGAACCACAGCCTCATCTGGAATCAATGTATGTGCTTAAACTCAGTGTCCATACCAGCATCAGGGAGATGAGAGAGATTCCTGCTCAACACATCTGCTAAGTGATTGTCAATACCTTTGATGAACTCATTTCAAAACTTGTATCTGGTCAGGTAACTATGCCATCTGGATTGACAAACCAACAAAACCCTGGGTTGACAGTAGTACAGGAGAGCCTTATGATTGGTTCTTATAACAAAGGGGTAGCACACTGACATGAGATGGTGATGCCAATGCTTTAACAACTCCACAACTGCCAACAATTCTTTGTTGTAGATCATGCAATTATGTTCCCGAGCCTCCATCTTACAAGAGAAGTACCCCACTGGTCTTTCCACACCATCGCTGGAAGTTTGTAGTAACACTCCAGCCGCCACATATATGGAAGTGTCCATAGATACTACAAATGAAAACTCTGGATCTACATGTTGCAGAACTGAGGAGGATAATAAAAGAGTCTTAAATGCTAAGAATGCTTCTGCACACTCAGGCGTCCAGACTAGAGTTGTCTTCTCACTGGATGAATACAAAGGAGCCGCCACCTCCAATAAATTAGGTGTGAACTTCTTCAAGAAAGTACAGGTACCCAGGAAGCTATGAAGTTGAGATACCGTCACCAGAGTAGCATACTTGCAAACTGCTGCTTCCTTATTGGGGGCAATAGTGTGAACATCTTCAAAGATAATATTAGCCAAAAAGATAACTTTACGTTTAAAGAATTCACACTTACTTTGCTTCATGATCAAGTTGGCTTGTAAAATATGTTCCATAACCGCCTAGAGGGAACTTTTTGAGACCTTTCATCCAGAAAAAACACCAAGATATTGTCCATATACACAATATCACACATACCTAGGAGATCTCCCAGGACTGAATCAATCAACTGCTGAAAGCAAGCTGGGGCATTCTTCAATCCAAAAGGCATTACGCGGAACTGGAAGATACCCTTCTTGGTTCTGAATGCTGTTAACCATTCCATTCCTTCTGCAATCTTGATTTTATTGAAAGCATTCAACAGATCAAGTTTTGAGAATACCTTGGCCTTCTCAACACATCTAGAGATCTGTGCTTCAAGAGGTAAAGGATAAGGATCCAGAATTTTAATGTTATTCAAATTACCATAGTCAACACAAGGACAAAGGGACCCATCAGACTTCTGAACAAACAATAACAGAGAGCAGATTGACAAAGCCTTCTTAAAAATGTAGCCTTTTGCCAACATGTCACAAGTCCACTCTTCCAAACATGCATCTTCCTTCAAGGTTAAAGGGTAAATAGGAGATGCAATTCTGATCAGATCAACAGTGACCTTAAAGTCAAAATCAAACTGAGTGTGCTTTGGAAGGACTTTGCCTCTGGTGGCATTAAATGCCGCGGACCAGGGTTGCAAACATGCCAGTAAATCTAAACTTACAGGGACAGGGACAGAAAACAATTGTATGGTCTGTGATGATTGCTCCAATTCAGACATATCCAACAGCAGAATACTAATAGTTATACCCGAGGAGTGTTCCACCTGTAGCTAATTTTTCTCCAGTAAGGTTGATACATTATGATCTCTCCACCAACTCACTCCCAAAATGATAGGATACATAAGGGTAGGCCAGACGGAAAACCTTGCGGTAAAAGACTGGCCTGCTACTACAAAAGTAACTGGCTTCTTCAGCTGGAAAGAGGGAAACATTTGACAATTTCCACCCCTAACAAGCATTCCCAGATGGTACTTGAGTTGTAGCAAGTCAGCAGTCTCCACACTCATAAAGTTCTCAGAAGCACCTGTATCTAACAAGATGAATGGCTGATAGATAGTCTGACCATTATCAATGCTACCATAGAACAAGAAGTAACCAGAAGTAGATTTATTTGCAGCAAAGGTAGCAATCTTGGCAGGGTCTTGTTTTTCATTGGTGGTACGGACAGTAGCTAAGGAGGCAGGATGCTCCTGGAAGTAACGCTTAATCATTTCTTGGATGGCTTCAGGAAGGAAAGGACAATCACAATCAATAGGGGCAAGAGGTAACTCTTAAGACTCAACTACCAAAGTATTTTCAGGCATGACATGCTGGAGCATAACCAATCAGCTCTTGTGGATTGCCACCACTGGCACTTTGTTTACCTTGGCAGGTTTGCTCAAATTTTCCAATTGCAACTGAGAAGAAACACAAAGAGAGCAATCCCAACTCTGACTAGTCAAAGCCATCACAGGACAGTTACCAAAAAACCAGGAGTGTGCAGCGGGTTTGGCTTCAATTTCTGTAGCATCTTGTTTGGAAGTTGACAGATTTGAGACCAGAGAAAGAATTAGGCTTACCAGGGCCTCAGTTGTGATTAACAGGGAATCCCAAACTGCCAAATCCTGGGCAGTCTGGTCAACTGCTAACCACAACACTGAGAGCTTATTAACTTCAGGAACATCAATTGTACAGCAGTAGGCAAGAAACTGAGGAATGAATACCAAGAGCTGAGTAGTACCCTGCTGGAAGGTGTACAGCTTACAATATACTTTGAGCTCATTAATAGATACACCCACATTATTTGACAGAGGGTAAAAAGATGCACTTTCAGTTAAAACACATGGATTGCGCTCCACCACAGACAACAACCATTCACGAGCATCCTCTGAAACCTTTTTTATCACATGGTAAACCTGAGATTTGTGACTAAGACTAGAACTGGAATAGAATGATAGGGCAATCAAAACTTCAAGCAAAATTTCATCAGTAGGTGGAGCAGGAAAATAATCTGGGCGCCAAAATGACATGATGCAACAGAAATAAGAAACAGATGATCCAGTCTCAACAACTGATACCAGAAATGGAATCCACAAATTAAAGAAAAGCCCAAACTGAAAAATCAGAAAAGAACTGATGTAGATAACATGATGAACACAGATATCTCAATGGAACAGGAGAAAAGAAACACAAATTAATGACAAACTGCTTCCAAAACTCAGACGTAGAAGAGTTGAGTAATGTGACAGAAATTGCGGGATAATATGAAGCCGTTTCTAAGTGATGGGGAATTACCACCCAAATCCACATAGAATTAATGATTAACCACCAATGTGGCTTTAGATATCTTTTTGTGAAATTTCCAAATTAGATACTAGGGTTAATTAAAATGATTAACCCTAACCAAAAGAGCCCAAGATAAATAGTCTGCAAGAGAATCAGAGTGTCTTCAGCATAAAATTCAGGACATTGAGATAGAACCAAAATTTCAGTTTTGAATGTAGGAGGAACAACTCTGAGATTGACAGGCATTGGATTAACATTGGGTGGAGGCAACAACAAAGCGCCAACGGCAGGGCCCCATATTCCTGTAATAATCCAGCTAAGAATTGGATTGTAGGGAATGTAGCATAGCAGCCAACTACAGGTTGTATTTGAAAATAAAGTTAGACCAAGAAATTTTTTTTGAGTATAATTTTGGGAGGACTTAACTCTTAAGAGTTGAAATAGTGAAAATTATTCAATATATATCAAAATTTGACTAAGCAATACCACCTGGATTCTGGGCTCCTATTCCTTTCACATTGTCAAGTGAGCATCTAGTCCAGTTTGCAAAGAACCATTGAGTGACCAAATTCTGATGAACATGCTGATAAATAAGATCATATTGGATGACCCTTAAATTACGTCAATTTATCAACATCAGCTTATGGGGAGAATTGGATTCAAATGGAAAATTAGAGCAGCTGTAACCCATTTTCAATCAACTGTTTGATTCAAGTCTGTTAAATCATTCGATTTTGTTAAAGATTTTCTGGCTTTTTAAGCTTCCTACTTGGATGAATAATCCCTGGCATTATGGAATTTACCATGACAGAATGCTTCACTATGTAGGGATCCTTGAAGAAAACCTTAAACCCCTGCACAGTGTGCTCTGGCTTTAAAAAAGCTAAGGCACTGAATTGAGCCAGCACAAATTTGCATGTGTCTGAGGTATCCCTGCTGCTCAACCTACTAAGCTCAACATTGGCCTGCATATTGCATGCAACTGCTTGATGGTAATGGGAGTGGCACCACTGCACTTTCCTGCTAAACAGCCGCTCATATGAATTGAACTGAGCAGGATCAAAGTCCATGATGCATATGTGCGGGCCAAGAGAACAAAGCCTTACCTTTTCTCTGTATTCAGGGTGGCCTGGTCCTTTTCATAATCAGGAGGGTTAGTGTAGGTTTGTGAAGGGCGGACTTCTTGGAGTTGTCAGTGGGGGGAAGGAGGGAAAGCTCTCAGCAGAGGATAGAAAAGACGTGGGTATAGATGGCCATGGTGGCCCTGGGAAGAAGGAAGAAGGCGAGTGGAATCACCTGGATGCCAATCTGGGCATGAACCATCTAGAGCTGATAAAAAGTCTGGGGCAGGTGGCAAAAGCACCATCAACTAGCCAGATTGACGCCCTTGTCAACTTCATTAGGTTCTGTTGAGTTGTGTACCAGATGATAAAATCTTTGAACCCTGGTCCATCACTGTGGAGGAGGAAGTGCTCCCCACTTGAGAGCTGCTTAAGCTTGTGGGTGAGTGTGAGCTCAGAGAGGACGTTGGAGGCCTTGTGAGGAGGGGAATTGGCTACAATTCTTTTATAGCTTATGAGCTTTGCCAACTTCTCTTGAGTTGGCACCAAATTGAGATTGTTGGGCTTTAAGTGCTTCAAGGCCTTGATGGCCAGATCTGATGGGCAGAGGTGGGCAGAGGTGAGAATGACTTGAACGAGGTGCCACTTTAGCATCCTTGTGATAAGTTAATTATGGGGCTCACATGTGTATCCTTCTTCTTGACTGTGACTTGTTCCCATCCTTTGGTTTTCAGGCAAGCCCCACAAATCTATCCTCACAAACTAAATGCTTGCTCTTGGTTTGGCGCTTTTGATTATTACAATTGAAAATGTAATTATTAGCAACATAGCCTGGGCCACCCTTCACAGACATTATGGGGGAAGTAGCAGGGGAAGCGCTTGGGAACTTTGAGCTCCCCATCCACATTAAAGATGTTGTGGATAGCTAGTGAATCCCAAGCCACATGGCCAGAAGCTTTAAACTTCTTGGAGCATTTCTCCATCTCATCTTAGGGATCAGAGGAAGGAAGGAAAGAATAGCCATCAGGGGAGAGGGGAAGGGTTCTTTGAGGCCTTCTTTGAGGCCTCCTTTTTCTTGACAGAAGAAGTAGGCTCCTTGGAAGCCTTTTTTTTCTTGGGGTAGCGCTCCTTTGTGGGCTCAGAATCAGCCTTTGACTCATTAAAAAGTAATCAGTGAGATTGTCATCACTTTTGTTTGGAAAGGACTTGTGGGGGAAGATGAAGGTGAAGGTGAAGGGAAACTGAGGGTGGGAGGAGAAGGGGTGGTAGAAGAGGGATTTGGGGGAGAGGGAGTGGAAGTGGGAGTGAGATCCTTTGCTTTTGCAGGCTTCTTGGCACACTTGGGGTGGTTACAGGGTCCTTTGAGCCCTTTGTGGCTTGGCACTTGGGCTGCTTAGTGTTCTTGTTAGATCTTGGCTAAAGAAATTTAGTACTGTAAATAAAACAATACAAGAGATATAAATAATACAAGGATGTTGTAAATTCACTGCCACCCTTTGTGAGGGCCGCCCAGGTATAACAAGAACAGGTTTTGAACCCTCACACCCGGCCGCCAAGCAAAAGCAAGGGCAGCTGCAAAAGCCCTCTGGGGGATTCAAACCCCCAACCACCCACCAGGGCAGGCAAGGGCCAATTTGAACTGCCCTGGCCTATTTGGGCAGTTTGAATCAGCCTGAAGCCAGGTCCTGTCCTGGGGCCAGATTGCGGCTCCCATCAGAATTGGGGGACCCAGCCCCAATACTACAATGGGGCTGGGAGTACCCAATGCCGCTCTCAATCAGATCTGCTGCAGAATGCAACCAGCAGATCTGCAAAAATACTGGTTCCTGCTGCTCTTGTTTCCCCTGCCACCAATTGCACTGAGATGCTAAATAATAATCTTGCAGCAACTGAGGTTGCTGATAATGCAGCCAATAAACTGGCTGTGCACAGCACCTCAGTTAAGCTGCAGGATTCAGAATCACCTACAGGTTGTGATCAAATTAAAAATAATCACCAATAAACAGGCACTGATCCAAAACCTAAAGAATTAATTAGTACTGCCCTAACCAACCAATTAAAATCTCAGAATAATAGAGCCAGCCAATTATCTGCCAGCTTCCAAAGGAATTCCCCTGCTCAGGCCAAGCCACTCAGATCCCAATCCTCACTTCCCAAGCTGCTCCCCATTACTTCCCAGAAGCCAGTACCCAAGAGTTAGGACATCAAGGGCTCACCAAAAGAAGGAAGTAATATTTTCCAAGGTAGACCAGATGAGTGGTACAAAAACCACATCCCCACACTTAAATTAAGTGCAGACAAAGTCAAATAAAGTGAATGAATCTTTCAGTTTTTTTTGCTTTATTAGGATTTCAATTTATATACCACTTGAGCAGAAGTCAAACCAGAGGACTAGAGTACCACCCTAGACCTACACTCATGGACTACCAGCTAGGTCCAGATCCTGGAATTGCTGGCATTCCCTATGATCCCCTGATCCTCCTATCCCACATCACTACAACCACAGTAGAGCCGGGATGGTCATCCTGACCATTCTCAGTCTAGCTGAAGTTGTCATTCCCAACCTTGGTGCCTATTGCTCTTTAGCTGCTGGATTGCTTTATCTAACCCGTTCAGCACCATTCCTCTACTGGGCCCTTGTTACCTGTTACCTGAATGGATTAAGATCCCCTTTGATGCCTTGGTACATGACAGCCTCTGGCCATGACACCCTTGGCATTGGATTGCACTATCTTCTCTCACTGCACTAAGAAAGGTCCAAAAATACCAGCCAAAACCCTTAATTCTTTAGGGGATTTGGCACACACAGTTGACAAGCAATTTGTGTTGGCCTATCCTGTGGATTCATTGCCCCTAGCTGCTCCCTCCTGGGAAGAAACATTGGTTAATTTGGATTACTTGTTGGCCTGGTGTCACCCACTTTTTAAAACTATCAGATCTACCCAATCAAGGGACGCAACATTGACGCTCAAAAAACCAGATGAATTCCATATGCCTGGGAGTCCCTCTAGCCAATCAGGAAACACCGCAGAAATTAAGATGAAACTCTCCACTCTCCACTCTCCCTAGCCCTGACCAACAAAATTTCTCCACCAGCCAATTGGATTCAAGTTCTGTAATCATATGACTTCTCCCCCCTGCAACAACTCCCTTTTTACACAGTAAGGGGACCTCCTTTCCCCTGATTGTCTATTTTCTAATATTATTAAAGTTTGGAACTTGTTGCACTTTATTTTAAATTTTATCTTGCCAGGAACCCCTGTTTGGTGTTTCTACAATCTAAAGATTAAAGTGTTAGTTGTTCTGTTAAATCTAACCTTGTATCAACCTGCTTCAAACCTGGCATCTCTTCTGGGACTTTTAGAAGAGGCTATGGTGTATAGTTGCTGTATAGTTACACTTTTTGCTTTCAAAAATAGCTTTCAAACCTAAAATTTTAGTTAATTTCCTATATAAAATCTACTTTTACTTTGAATTTTCCTTAAATTCTTTTGTTTTTGAACCCTCTCTTTGTTTTCAATCAATCCAAGCCACCCAAGGCCATTGCCAAGCTTCCCACACCCACTCTGCTGCTCCCTACTATGCTTCTTGCTTGTGGGTGCCCCTGTTTGCTCCAATTTTATTGTTTGTGATCCAGGAAATGTCATCAACCTATTCAAAATTTTGTGGAGATCACAACTGTTGTGTTTGGCTCCAGGGGACAACATCCTGGAGGACACAGCAAGAAATCTTTATTACAAAAGATTTGAGGTTCAAAGCTAGCCTTGGGTTAGCCTTCAGGGCAAAATTAAGGGCATATACCTTAATTTCCTGGAAAACGAGATTTAAAAGTCCTTTTGGCAGAAAAGACAGGAAAAGCTTGAAGATTATAAAAGCCAACACAAAATGTGGATAAACTTGTCTTTATTAGGAGTAATGATTCTACTTAAATAGTTGACAAGAGGCGGTGATCACTCAATAGGAAGACAGAGTGGCTGAGGGGGTCATGTTGGGATGAGTTCATACCAGGATCAACCACAGACAGGTACAATAATCCGGAATGGGTGGATATTGAACCAGACCCATTTACAGAAGGCAGGGAATTTCCAAACTCAAAGGCAAAACCAGAAAAATCTTTGCAACTATCAATATTTGAAGGCCAAATCAAAATAGCATTAATTGCTCAATTTACAACATCTTTCCTCTCAAGATTGGACACAGGGAGGTGATATTTGCAAAGAAATTTGGAGTGAATACAGGCAAAAGGACGTCCAGAAAACAGTAGTTTCACAGTGTACTTGACGACCTTTGTGAAGGTAACCTCATAGGGCCCAACCCAGAGGGAATCCAACTTGTGGGCTCTACCACATGTACAATTCTGGTAGTAGAGAACTAGATTGCCTACTTGATATTTGGGGAGGGGGGCTCTAGCAGCATTAGACGGGGAGAGCTCCAGAGCCTTAACCTTATAAGCAGTGGAGTAAGTGGTTGCCCAGATGTCAATGACACAATTGGTTAAGTCTTTAACATGGGCCTCAGGATTTGCAGACAACCAAATTCAATCAAAGGGGGTCCCAAGATTGAGGGGGTAGCGGCCTCACGTCCATACAGCATGGCAAAAGGGGATTGACCAGTCACCTGGTGTCTACTAAGGCAGTAGGCAAATAGGGCAGCAGGGAGGAACATGTCCCAATTGGCAGTGTCAGAGAGTGTGAGTTTTCTCATGATGAATACCAGGATGTAGTTTGCTTGTTTGACAGTTCCATTGGTGGAGGGATTATATGGCGCAGAGAACAACTGGTGAGTCCCCATAGCTTTGACAATAGAGGTGATGAGGCAAGAATTAAAGTTGGTACCATTGTCAGAGAGCAGGACTTGAGGGCAGCCATGTCAATAAAAAAATGTCTTGCATCAAGAAAGTAGCCGTAGTCCTAGCTGTTATATCTTTTGTTGCTCTGGCTTCAACCCACTTGCTAAAGTGGTCTATAGCAACCAAGATAAATTGAGATCCTGACCTAGACTGGGGGAAATGCCCAACAGCATTAATACTCACCGTGTGGAAGGCATGCTTTGGAGGGATGAGTTTGAACTGGTTTTGGGATGGACAAGGGCGTTAGAGCTGACAGGAATGACAGGAGGCAAGGACATCAGGGATCAAGAGGCACATGTTTTCCCAGTAGAAGTTTTTGCACAAACAGTCATGAGTCTTGGCTATGCCTCAATGAACAGTGTCAATGTGAGCTTGGAGGATGATGGCTATCCTCATGCTAGGGCAAATATAGGGAAGGTAGGCATTGTTGAACTTTTTAAAGAGCTGCCTATCACAAATTATAGTGTCCTTGGATAGGGTCTGTAGTGCCAAGCGGATGTCTTCTGGCTCAGTGGTCCAAGAGTCAGGATACCCTATTAGTTTGTATAGTCAATCAGCATCAGCAGGATGGATAGCCAGAATTGTCATTCTTGACAGGCCATCAGTGTTCTGATGTTGGGCCCCAGGACAGTGTATCACAGTGAAATCATATCCTTACAGACGCAGAGCCCAACGTGCTAGTTGACCTTCAGGTTCCTTTAGCTGTTGTAGCCATTTGAGGAAGGAGTGGTCTGTGACTACCGTGAAGTGGGTTCCATAGATGTAATGCCAAAACTGTTTCACCACATGCAGCACCGCCAGATATTTCTTCTCAGTGACACTGTAGTTCTTCTTGTGCTTATTGAGGACTCTTGATGAGTAGGCTACAGGTTGATCCACACCTTCATTGTCAAGTTGGGCAATGATGGCACCCACAGCTACTCCACTAGCGTTGGTATACAAGATGAACTCTTTATCATAATCAGGATAGACTAAGATAGGAGCCTCCTTGAGCTTGGCCTTCAGGGCTTTGAATGCTTGTTGTTGGCTGTCAGTCCATTAAAAGGGGACGTTACAAAGCAGTTGAACGAGGGATTTGCTCAGTTCAGCAATGTCAGGGATGAACTTTCAGTAGTAGCCCATCATACCAAGGAATACTTGAACCTCACAAAGATTTGTGGGAGGTAGCATCTTGTTGATGGCTTCCACCTTATTATTCATGAGGCGGATTCCAGTTTGAGTGACTTCATGCCCTAGGAACTCAAGATGTTCCTTGAAGAAGGAGCACTTGGAGGTTTTGAGTTTCAAGCCAGCCTCAAAATATTGATGAAGACAGCCTTGAGATGGTCCAAGTGGTTGGTAAAGGTAGTGCTGAATACAGTGATATCATCAAGGTACACAAGGACACAAGAGAGCTTTAGATCTCGTAGGATGGAGTCCATAGCCTGTTGAAATGTGGCAGGGGCATTGCAGAGTCCTTGGGGCATATGAGTGGGTTCAAAGAGGCCCTCTGAAGTAATAAGCGCAGCCTTTTCTCAATCTTCAGGAGATAAGTCAACCTGCCAGTACCCTGAAGCTAGATCCATGACAGAGAAAAACTTGGAACCACCCAGCCGTCTGAGAGCATTGTCAATTCTGGGCAAGGGGTACAAGTCTTTCTTAGTGAGAGAGTTCAGGCAGCAATAGTCCATTACAATGTGGTGTCCCCCATCTTTCTTCTTGAGAATCAGTAACAGGGAAGCCCAAGGACTTTGGGAAGGAGCCAGTAACCCATCGTCCAGAAGTTGCTTGAGTTCTTTAGACACCTGAACATCTTCCACCCTACTACGGCAGTATGGTTTAGCACAAAAAGGGGTGCATCCCCAGTATCAATCTGATGGATGACTCCCTTAGCTAGGCCATAGTCCGTAGGTCCAGAGGCAAAAATGTCACTGAACTGATTGAGTAGGTCCAACACGTCCTTTTGTTGAACAGGAGACAATTGGGGGAAATCAGCAGCAGTGAACAAGGAGAGAACCTGTGGGTCATCTTCAGGTAGGTTGAAATCACTGAAAGTTCCAAAGGGTTAGAGGGAGGATACTTGTTCTGCTCCAAGTATCCAACCATGACCTACAACCTGACCTCTGGTTACTTGCATGGGCAGGGCTTTCAGATTAGCAAGCAGTAATTGCACGGAATTTTTATGAGTTTTGTCCAAAATCCCCAGACATAGGCAGGGCTCAGTACAACTTAAGGATTCAGGTGAGTAGAGTTCCAAGAACAACTTTTCAGGCAGCTCATAGTAAATCTGGGAGTTGATCACCACTTGAGAGCCCGGGGGGATGGTGATAGCGGCTGGCACTAGCAGGGGTACCCCTTCTTCTGCAGGGCAGGAAGGAGGAGGGGTACACATGTTGGAGGAGTTAGTCCTATACTTGAGGGAGAAGATACCTGTGGGGTACTCAAGCACACAAGCTTTAAGACGTTTTCCTGGGAGGCGCAGAGGTTCCTCAAAAATCAAAGGAACCTCATATCCCAAGAGCAAAAGGTATCCATCTTTTAAGTTTACAATCCCATTATATTCTTGGAGGAATTAAGTACCAACCAAGAGATCATAGCTTTTGTTCTCAAGAACCACAGCAGGGGAAGCAATAAGGAGTTTTCCAAACCTCATGGGTAGAGCAGAGTAGGCACTAATGACTCAAGTTTGGGCCATGCCAGCTGTGCCATACGGCTGTGTGTAGTTGAGGTCAGGGGCCAACTTAAGTTTCTTCATTAGCTTGGAAGATACCACATTGACAGGGGAACCCATGTCCAAGATGGCCTTGATTTTGACCTTTTGGATTGATACTTCCATGGGGGTGTATCTTTCCCAAAGAGAAGCAAGACTGCCAACACATCTTGCGCAGCTTCTAGCTCCTTTTCCCATTTGGCCAGCATACACTGTAACACAGGAATTTCCTTATACACAGTCTGTAGTGGGAGAGATACAGTTACGTTGTGGAAAAGAGCTTCAGCTAGTTTGGCTGCTTCCTCAGAAGAGTCAATCAAGACAGGAGGTTGGTGGGCTTGGGCTAGGTAAGGGAAAGCCACCATGGACTTAGCTTCCCTTGCAGGTACTTGGGAAGTGGTGGTAGTCTTCCCAGTGAAAAGCTTGTATGGGATAGAGATAGTTTCCAGAACATCCAGGACAAAATAGCCATAACTATCAGAGTCTTCACTATCAGAATCTTTGGGCTCCAAATCACTGGAGAAATTGTGAAATAGATGAAGGATAGTTGGGCCAGAGGAAGAGGGAGCTTCCTCATCAGACAGAGGATCAGGGGGGACGGGGGAGATTAGTCAGCAGAGAGCGTCTCCGTTTCTAAGCTGACCTCTCTTTTCCTTCCTGTTCCTTGGGATTGCAACCTTCCACTCAGGGATTAGTACAAGTATGCAAGTGGTGCCTAATCTGGCCACAGTTATGATAGCCTTGCCTCTTAGCCTGTCTACTAGTACTCAGAGTCATAATGCATGGCATACAAGAGGTAGTCCCAGCATTATTGGCTTTATTCTCACGTATCACCGTACCTCCATGGGTCAAATGCATGTCTTGTAGGAGCGTCTTAATACTCTTTGTGGAAGTGAGCAAAGCCTTGTGTGCCTTAAAGTGTAGAAATAGAAGCTGGTACACCTTCAAAGCATTTGAACAGGCTGTGTAGGCTTCCCAGGGAGTTAACTGTCAACTAGTAATTAACTGCTGGCCTTCAATGTAGAAATAATCTGCAAAATCAGCCAGGGTTTCTTTGGGTTTGAAAGCAATGTGCATAAATGCATCCTTCTTGGCCTCCAAGCTGAGGTCTCCTCCAAACTCCTCAATAAGGAGGTGCTTCATATCCTCCCAAGTGACAATGGAGGGGAGCTCAGGGACCACAACTTCCTGGCAAGTGGGATGGACAGACAGGTAAGGATGTGTTCTTTCTTGAGCTTGTCGGTAGCCCTACACATTGCAGTTTTGTAAATGATCAGAAAAGCAGCAATGGTAAATGTCTTTGGATCAAATATCTGTTTGAAGGTTGGCTTATAGTTCATTTCAATAGAGGAGGACAAGGACTGACTGTTTTCACCAGGGTTGAGGACATTAATATGTGGGTTGCCCTCAAACTCAGATTCAGCAGCAGGTTGTCTAGCCCAGAGGAGTCAAAGGCTTTCCTCTAGGGTATCCAAGGTAGAGCTGTTCTGTCCACTAGTATCTCTAGCAGTGGCAGCGGCAACTCCAAATTTGTCAATCTTAATTTGTTGCACCAATAAAATGCCAGCAATCCCGTTGAGGCAAGTGGTCAGGGAAGTGATCTGAGCAACCAAAGGGGTGACTTGTCCATTTAGGGTCTCAATAAAGCGGGGGGAGGTTTTGGACCTCTCTTTCCAATGCGTCTTGCCTATCAGCTACATCATTTGTCACTTCAGCAAGTTGATCTAGAGCACGCACACAGTGGACCCAGTGTTGACCTTCTAGACCAGGGCAACAACCATGATTGTCATGAGCGTGAGTATTAACAACTCCACCTTCCTCTTCATCTTCAGATTCAGATGACAAATCTTCAGAATTAGAGAGGCGCTGTCTTAAGTACTTGATTTCACCTTGTAAGGTAGCCACCTGATCAGTGAGGGAGACAATATGAGGGTCAGGCATAGGTTCAACTGGAAGGGGGTTCTGCACAGAAGCTTGACGTTGAGTGGTAGCCTTGAGCTCGGCAATGGCCTCCCATACCTTGGTTTCAAAATCAGATGGGGTCTTGACAGGAGGAGCAGGAGGAGTCATCTCAATAGACTCTACCCTGTTGTCCACATAATTTTGCACTTGGTATAGAGTATTGCCTAGTGCAGCCTTATCTAGACCATATTGATGCTGCAGGTGGCGGCCCCAAGTATCAACATGAGCTCCTACCAATTTGAGTTGCAAGTTAACATGCTCTCTGAATTGATTGAGCTCACTAACCAGAGTCTCAAAGCCCTTCTAATGGTTTAGCAGAAAAGCCTCAATTTGCTCACACCATGCTGCCTGGTGTTCATCCAATTTGCATAGTCAATCCTTTATTTATCCTGGGAGCAAGGAACAAAGGGAGTTCAGGGAGGCGGTTAAATACTTCTGCAACTCCAACAAGTTGCGCTGGTTGTCAGAAATACAAGCAAAGAGACTGTGTGACCATTCTTGGTAGGCCATATTTTGAACGTGGTTACTTGAAACAGCGGTGGCTACAGCATCTAACAGTTGATTTTGGGATCCTAAGGCAAGTTGGTGGTGAACTAGGGCAGGTTGGATGAACTGGTTGACCAACACACCAATAGTATCCATGGATTCTATCAACGTGGGGGAGACCAAAGTCCAAAAGGAAATAATACAGGTCTTTGGAGGCGTACCCAGGACAGAGGCCAGGGATAGAGTGCATGGCTACTGTGCCAGAATGAAGAAGGGAGAAGGCAGCAGCACAAGCTTGCTCATAGTTGAGGGAGAAAGTAGAAAGGGGGCCCACAAGGGCCCGGGAGACAGAACCAATACCATAGGATTTGCAGGAGCATTGGTAATGTCTTCTTCTAGAGGGGGACTAGAAACCTTAGGTTGATCTGGTACTTTGGAAAAAAAGGGAGAGGGACCAGAGAATGCGTGTGTGAATGGGGTAACCAAGGGGCTTGTAGCCTCTGTAGTGAGCACCATTTTGTTGTGTTTGGCTCCAGGGGACAACATCCTGGAGGACATGGCAGGAAATCTTTATTACAAAAGATTTGAGGTTTGAAGCTAGCCTTGGGTTAGCCTTCAGGGCAAAATTAAGGGCACATATCTTAATTTCCTGGAAAACAAGATGTAAAAGTCCTTTTGGTAGAAAGGACAGGAAAAGCTTGAAGATTATAAAAGCCAACGCAAAATATGGATAAACTTGTCTTTATTAGGAGTAATGATTCTACTTAAATAGTTGACAAGAGACAGTGATCACTCAATAGGAAGACAGAGTGGATGAGGGGGTCACATTGGGATGAGGTCATACCAGGATCAACCACAGACAGGTACAATAATCCGGAATGGGTGGATATTGAACCAGACCCATTTACAGAAGACAGGAAATTTCCAAACTCAAAGGCAAAACCAGCCAAATCTTTGCAACTATCAATATTCAAAGGCCAGATCAAAATATCATTAATTGTGCAATTTACAACAACAACCATGATACTCCTTATTTTGAAGTTTTCAGTATTTTCCTTGGCTCCATTCCTGCTGCTCCTGTGGTCCACGTTGCCAGATTTGTGGTCTAAACTCTCCTCTTCTGCTTGACTTGTGGGCAACAATCTCTCTAGCCTATTGGATCTCCCCGGTGGGCTCCTATTCTCTGGAGAGGCCATAGTCAAGAGCTTAACCTGCAACAACCTGGATCTGGATGTTGTTGACCATGTCTATCCCGTTTCTGTGGGTGAGGAGGTGTTGATGGCCTCCCTTTTCAGCCTGGAGAAGAGCAACTTGGTGCCCCTCCAGGCTCCTGTGATGCTGCCTCCCGCTCTCACTTGTATACCCTGGTTGCTCACCAGTCTGGTACTGATGGGATTAAACACTTACTTAACTCATCTGTCCTGGTGCCCTCTCTGTGGTCCCCCCTTTGAGTGGTCATCCCGCCTTCCACTGGGCGGCATCCTAGTGGTTTGTTTTGCCAGGATGGGAGCCAAACTTAGTTAGTTTATCCCCTCTCTTTTACAGAGGTAAAGCAAAGCAAGACAAAATAAAAAAGTAAAAAATATACATAGAAAGTCTTATTTAGCAAGAAAATAACATAAAAAAGTAAAGGAAAGCTTAATATAAACAAAAGTTATAGATTTAAAGGGTAAAAGCATAGAAAATATGTGCTAGTTGATGAAGACTCAAAGATGTTAGGTCCAGCATAATATCTTAGGTCTAAATCAATGAAAAATATATTTAGGAATGAAATAATATGGATAAAAGTTGTATAGGGAGAAGTAGGCAGGTCAATAGGACATGCTTGGAAAAAATAAGTTATTTAGTGGGAAATTTTTTATTGGGGGTTAAACATCCAAAAAGTAGTAAAATGTTGAGTTCAGCACTTTCAACCAGCTGAAAACCCCCTAATTATCACTTTCTAGTAAAAAAGCTGAATTCTCACTGTTGAGTATGCCAGAGTCATGCAGAAAAATAAAATTTACTATGTTTTTACACATAAAACTTGCTTAATTTAAAACTGGGTGGAAAGCTAACCCAAAAGCAAGGCAGTTACATATGTATGAAAGATCAAAAAGTAAAGCACAAGTTAAAAGATTTGTCAGGTATCCAACCCATGGGGGGTTCCTGAGAACTTGCAGGCAGATGTCCCACAGGCCCAGAAGGTAGGGGCAACAGTGGCCAGATTGACTGTAGGGATGCAAGAGTGAGACTTCAAAAGTGAGAATCTAAAAGTGGCCAAGTCAACAATTTTTATATTTTAAAATGGCTTTTTATAATAAATTAACTACTTTTTCTTGACTTTTTTGGTTGAGAGAATGAATGAAAAGTATTTTAAATGACCATAATAATTTTTATTTCCAGATATTCTATTTTATTTTAATTTTTAAATTTCAAAATTGTTTACTTGGCCACTTTTAGATCCTCACTTTTGAATTCTCACTTTTGCATCCCTACAGTTGATTTGGCCACTGTTGCCAAGATAGGGCCCACCACAGGATATGAGCTAATTTTACAATATAGAATAAGGATTTACCTAGGATGGCCCAGGGACTGTTGGAGGGAACCATAGAATCCATGAGCCCAGTAAGGGTGATGTACATCACCCCAAATAGCTGTGTTGAATCAGAATCATTGGCTGCTACAGATTCTTGTGGGCGGTCAGGCTGCAGGGTTAGGGGTGAGGTAATTGGAACTTGGTAGGCTGGCAGGTAGTTATACTTATCTCAGAATAACAAAGGGGGAACAGTAATCCAGGCTCCTTCTCTACCAATGATCTCAGTCTCTTGAGTCCTAGCCTCAGGGTTGTAAAGCAGGATTTCTTCTAGAGTGAACTCTGAATATGCCAGGCTGGGTGGATATTCTATGAAATTTACTGGGCCAAAGGGTGCTCCTGGTGAACAATATAGTTTGGGTGGTTGGTCCACGGTTTCTTGGGGTTGATGGTCTTGGGGGACAAGGCCGCAGATATTAGACTGCAAATGAAACAGAACTAAAATCAAATATGAAATATCCTGAGTGAACCAAAGGTTCATATCACTTTATTGCAAGAATGGCAATGGCAACTTCCTGGAGGCCCAGGGTATAAGTATGCCCATCTGTCATGGGAAAGCTTTTGTAACCCCCTTGGGCCAGGAGGTACCATCTACCAAGGTTTGGTAATCCTCAGTGGCGTCTTGCACAGGAGATATCTCATTGGCTGAATTGGTATGGGAAAACTCAGATTCCCTTTTTGAGTTGCAGGATTTGTTGTCACCGGGCGGCCTGCATCCCATGGGAAGTTTATTCAGTCCCCCAGCCGCAATGGCCCCAGTTATCTTGGGATTGCTGGCCAGGCCTTCTCTCTCATTGGTGGGACTAGCAGGATCTTTTTGAAGGCAAGGCATCAATGCAGGTAACTCTAGGTTATTAGTTCTCAGGAGTTTCACCAAAGTTGAATTTGTTTCTTATTTGAGCCCAAAAAACGCAGGGGGCCATGCAGCTGGGCCTGTGGGCTGGCAGCCCACAGGGTGTTGGGTTTGAATCCTGTAGCTGAGATTCTTTTGTGGGCATTTTTAACAAGAGTTTGTCATTTGTGATAAGAGTAAACAGTCAGAACATGTTCCTTAGTTGTAAGAGTATAAAAGAGAGTCAAGAGTGGGTTATTTACCATAATGAGGGTTAAAACATTAAGCAGATCTCTGCACTAGTCACCCCAATAAGGTTCAGCTTGGTGGTGTTGACTGGCACCCATAGTGTGGTAATTTTTGATATAGGCTTGAATCTGAGCCTCTGATTTGTTAAATGGCAAACCAATCATGTGACAAGTGGATAGTGTCAAACAGGGGGAGTCAACTTTCAATTTCTATAAATTAAATATGAGATCTATCAATAAATCAGGCTTAATTTATGTGGCACTGATTGATCCAGCAACCCGGAATAGGCATTATGTAGAACAAGGGGGGTAGTTGATTGATCTACACACCACTGAATCCAGAATAGTGGTGCTTGGGAGCATAAGTTACTAATGTGGACGGCAATAATGAATATATGATTGTAAATAATTAATTTTATATCAGGGAAGATGTGTTCTTATTGATAGATTAAGAATTTGGCTTAAAGAGGGTCAACTTGGACACTTTCACTTTTAGAGAGCCCATTGCTGGTGATTTTATCTTTTTAGTAAGTTTGCATATACAGTAGTTTTAAAATCTATGGTGACAAATGAAATGAACTCAGATTTAAACAAAATGAATTCAGAATTAAGCGGGATTGAAATGAATGAAAATCTATTGTAAATCAATATAAATTCATTTGTTTTTGATTTTTTTAAAATATGAGTTCATTTTGTTTAAATATGGATTGTTTTTGCTTGTTGCCATAGCTTTTAAAACTACTGTAATTCACCCCTTAAATCATTCTTTGAACCAACAGAATTATTAAATAGGGTCAACTTCCAGCGCTTTAATCCTGATTTTCATGTTTCACACCCCTGAATTACTAGTAAAAACCCCTAAATCATTTAAGCAAAAAATACTAATAGATTTCATGTGTGGTAGCCGGCTCCCTGGCAGTTGACAGTCTGCCAACTGCCAGGGAGTCAGTTTCACCACAGTTGCTGTCCACCTACCAGTTTGAGGGAAGCATCTGCAAGATAAGGATCCTTCAACCCATCCCATGGGATCAAGATCTTCTCACATCTTTGCGCTGGGATCTCTATTTAACTTTTGTGCCACCTCCTAGCCATTGATAGAGGAGATCACTGATAATCAGCACCCTCAGGGCCTTAAGGTGGACCCCTATCCATCCCAGAAGGCTGAACTCTGGCTCAGTTAGGACCCAATCCTACCAATAGGATTCAGTGATATGGGGTTTAGCCACACCCTAGAGCTTGACACCAAGCCCACCATTCCTGGATTCAGCCAGGATGCCACCCCCGGGTGGTATTGTGGCTTTCCTGCCTGGTATACCGGCTATCAATTCCTAAACCAAGCAGCAGCCTGTTTCATCCCCTACCCCTTCTACAGGACTGCAAGCCCAACCTGATACTGAGGTATAGTCCTGTCAGCGGCAATCAGGGATGGGTAGATATACCCAAGTTAACTGTTTCACCTAACATCACGTCTCTAAGGGAATGTTGAAGGGCCTGGATGGCATGGTTCATGCAATTAAGGCTAACATAGATGGGGAAGGGTAGGCTGGGTGTTCAGGTGGAGAGAGTTAATAGTAATGCAGCTGGGTTTTAAAGCCATACTGAACTGGAGTAAGGGAGGGGATGGATCTAGCATGGCTACTGAATATCTGGACCCCCTTGACCTAGTGAGGGCTTAAGATGGATTGTTGAGGACCAGCTGGAGTGCAGCTCCATGTAGGTTATCTTTTGGGTCAGCTAAAGGCTCCTGGGCAGACCAAGGTCCTTATAAAAAACAGTTTGGGGCAGGAGCTATGTTGCCAAGGTCAGCAAGTCAGGGTATCTTTCAGAGAGCCAGGCATGGTGGGGCCATCAGGTGGCTTGGGACAAGGAGCTGCTGGGCCAGTAGAAAGTGCCTACCACAATATAGCCGCTGAATTGATAACCTAAGATAGGGATCCCCCAGGAAAGGACCAGGGATCAGGATTTAGCACCATAGAGTCCACCAAGCCCATGAAGAGGGATGTGAAATACTCCAAACAGCAGGGTAGACATGGTGTTGACAGTGGTGGTTGGTTCTATTGGGCGGTCAGGTCAAGGGGGCTGTGACAGATCCAGGTCTAACCAGTCAAACTTACTGTTATCTTGCCCTTGACTCTTGTTACTGGTACCTTCCTGTGACAAAGCTTTGAGGAGCTTTGCCTCCAGGGAGGCAATTTTGTGAGACAATGCTTTATTGTCATCTCTCCAACAAGCCATAATTTTGACACTCTTTTCCTCTCTGTTTCTCAACGACTCAACTATAAAATTGGCTCTGTCCTTTACTTGTTGCAAAATTTCATTGAACCCTAACAGCAAGTTCCAGGAGTCCCATGCATAAACTCAATTTCCTTGTGCTGGGGTTCCTTCTCTGGCAAAATAGTCAGAGTATGGTTCTTCAAATGCCGCTTTCACTTCTACCAAAGATTCCTCAGATGCAATCTTGGTGACCTCCAAGCTTGCCTAAGCCTCCTAAAGCAAGCTGGTAGGAACTTCCTTTCTTGCAGCAGCAGCCTCAACACAAAGCACCCCAAATTTTGCTCTTTAAAATAGTAATAAAGAAGACATGATAGTTAAAAAGAATTTGAGGGGAAAGCGTCAAAAATGACAATATATCTTTATTTAAAATTAGCTGTTTTTGCTTATATACCATTTGGGGCATCTTTGGCTGAAAACCCCTCTGTTTCCTGAATCAACCTATGATTTATCTCACATGGTCTATGACATTTGAGTCATCCAAACCTAGATCTTTACCTAAAAGATCACCAATATTTCTCAACCTATGAGGACCAACCTACAATGGGAAGAAGTCACTGGGCTCCATTCATCCCAATGTACCAATTTAGCATGGAGCTCCTCAGCTCCCGGCGTCAAACCCCTGTGGATTACACATCCCAAAACTCAGCTACCAATGTTTCAACTGGGAACCAGCTGATCAAACCTGAATTCCTAGGCATCCTTGCCTTTATTTAGTTATCTTTGCATTTAATGGGGGTTGCCTTAAACCCCGTTAAAACACTTCAAAACTCAAACCAGGCGCCACTGCGGCGCCCAGAAATTTTCCCAGACAGCGCTTCTAAAATCAATTGGGCGGGGCGGCAGTGCTTCTAACCTAATGAATTTGGCAAAGCAGCGCTTTTAACCCAAAATTTGGGGGTTAATTTTGATTAACCTTAACCAAACTTCTTGATAAAGTCAAGGCAATCAACCAACATAATTAAATCCCCATTGATTATATTCCCATACATCTATTAATTGATCTTCCTGGTTAATTAAATTGTTTTTGAGACGCCTAGTCTCCAAGATCAATTTGGTCAATCTTGCCTTCTGTTCTTTTATTGGATATAGATACTAAGTTCTTGGGGATTTTTATCTGAAGATTTCCAGCCAATCCTATCTACATAAAACAAACAGCAAAAACAGAGCAACTTTATACCTGGGAGTAATTATTTGGCTAAATACTTAACAGTGGCTGCCATACGGTCATAGGGGCAGAGGCTGAGTTAATGGAACAAGATGAGCATGTTGGGAATTGTGCTTGCCATGGAATAATCTGGGCCGCCTTACCACCACTTTCCTCCACCACCAATAGTTTCAGCTGCTCTAGTTCTTGCCAAGGGGTTGGCAATGAGTATGTTTTCCAAGTCAAACTTGGAGTAGGCAGCGTTTGATGAATATTTAGTGAAATGCATGGGACCAAAGGGTGCTCCAGGAGGAGGGTATAGCACAGTCAGTGGGTCTGGGGGGTGGTCACTATGAAGAGCAGGCGCCTTGGCGCCTACTGGACTAGAGTAGAGATAGAAGACCACTAAAACTTAATAGGGTAGGATTTTTTGGAGCCAAAGGTTCATGGATCTTTATTTAAAAAGTGACAATACTGTCATCCCCATATTGTCAGGGTTTTTATACCATCAGATTTGCTTCTTCAATTTTTGCAGAATTCAGGTCTGCAGGCAACTTGCTGGCAGGGTGTGGGCATTGGGGCAGGGCTTTGAGGACAGCAGATTCTGGTTTGGCTAGCTCTGAAAAACAGAAGTGGTGAGGCTTTGTTCTGCTGCTTCTGTTCTTTGAGTTGGCCAATTGTACTGCTGATTTTAGGCAGGGAACTGGCAGCAGCTGGTGGTTATTGGTGGGGTCAATATCAGGTCTCATCTTTACCTCTTTTTGGCAAGCTACGGCCTCTGTAAAGTCTGGGTGCTTGGTGGCACACAGTTGGCAGCAATCTAGTCACCTTTAGTGGAGTATTACTTACTAAGCTGGTGGGCCGCAGAGTAATTCACCAACTCAAGTAAGTGACCCGGCAGGTTGATGGGTCCTTGTCCCTCCTGTTTGGTGAAAGACATCTCCTGAGGACCAAGGTTTGATTCCTGGTGTCAAAACTGCAGGCTCAACCTGCCAGTAAGGTTCCAACCAAGCAGGTTTGTGACCTGCAATCCGACTATCCGGTCACCCAAAGCCAGACTAGGAAGTCAACTCAAATTACCAAATCCAAAAACATGAACAGATGATGATCCTTCACGGTGGATACCTTGATTGGGCGCTTGACTCATTATCAGGATCAAGCCACCCCCTTCTTCCATCCAGCCGTATGATCACCAATCTTGTTCAAACTATCTTTGATTCACATGAACTATATAATCACTATCTCCCAATAAACATTATTATCTAGTTTCTAAATATTTTCCCCGTGTAACTCTGCTAAAACAGCACAGTTACGACACTGGGGTTTTGATACTAGTATTGAAATACTATTCCTGACAATATCCAAGTATGGCTATTGTGTAATTACCATCTCTCGACTTGATTCTTCTTCAATGACGCACTTAAGAAAGTTTTAGGTGTACATGGTGATATGTTGGTACCTTTTATGTTTTATAATAGCTCCTATTAGGTTAAACTCCAATGTTCGATGGATCATTATTTTCTTCTCTATTTATGGCTTCCCTGTAGTGAACCTTGTTGATTGGTTGGGGGTTCCGGATTTGCTTGCTGAAATGGCTTGATTGATGACTAGCGATCCTAAACCAGCAGTCAATGAAGTTGAGGGGGTAAATGTGGAGTTTGAGGAGAATGTCAACTTTGATGATCAAATGAAAGTTGCCATGTTCCAAAGAGATATTGGAATGAGTTTGGTGAGCGTATACGCTTTCGGCTGATAATTTTAATTGAGTGAGTTAATTACAAGGGTTTCTATAGTGTGGGTTACTTCTGAAGAGGAAGCCACCGAGGGAATTATCGAAGGAGGCATCTGGGTTTCGGGTATAGCCCAGAGTAGTAAGGATTTCAAGGGTGATGGGGCCAATGGGGGGGTCTTCCATGTGCAGTCGGCAGCGAAGTTATTGGTGCCCTGGCCGGGCTTGATTGCTCGAGTCATGAGGGTCTCATTCGAGTCCTTGTAGCGCAGATCGATATGGCTAATGGATCCCCCCGCCTTGAACGGGATGATGTTTGTCTTGAGGTACACATGTCTGCCAGACTTGGTTTTGAAGTACAAGCCCCCACTTTCGGTGGTGCTTGTTTTGATGTGGGTTGTGAATATTCTGTGGTGGTTGGATAGGATTATCTCATCCTTAGCCTCAGTTGGTAAGTCTTGCTGATTCATCTTTCTGATCAAGCCGGGGATACTCCGGTTGTGCTTGTCGCGGATGAATTTGTCAAAGAAGCTGACGCAGAAGACTTTTCTGATTCCCTCCATCTTTACAGGGCACATCCTTGAAGAGAATTCTTTCTGGGCATGGTTTCCAAACGCTGTTATCATGCCTAGCCCATGCAGCATCTCGTGGGTTAGCACATCAATGCTGCTGAACTCTTTGGGCGCTTGGTTTCTACGGAAGTCTTGTGGAAAGTAGTACTTCCGGAAAGGGTTGATGAAGATTCTGAAGTCAGACCGTCGGTATCGGCGATTAAACAGCTGCTTGTGGAGGGCCTGTGGGTAAAGGTACTGGGTGCCTTTGTAATTTTGTTGGGCATAGACTACCTTGGTATTCCCCTTCAATCTTCTCCATTCAACCCCGTCCATCTTTTCGAGCACTGAAACTTTAACCTTGACTGTTTAAGTAAACACCAGAGCATTGTTTAACAAGTCAAAGACTAGCCCAATGCTTTCCTCCATGCTTCTACAGAAGTCTGTTGCTTGATCACATCAAAACTTTGCTTTCAGCTTCCCCCTCCGAATATAAAAGCTCTGAGTCGCTGACGCTACAACCCCAAGGATGCTGACTGCAACAACCAGGAATTTCATTTCCCCCTCACAAACCAGCAACACCTTATTTACAATCTTACTTCTACCCACTATACTTTCATCAAGCTCAACTAGGGCTGCGTAGGCAACAAAAAGGGACGATTACGGCATTTGCTGTAATCACCCCGTTTGCCCTTCCCTGTCTACTTCTTTCGGATTCCCCTACGTTGGGGGAATCCAAAATTTCATAAAAAAAAGAAGGCCCCAGATAGCCTTCTGTTTTCCGGACGGGTCAGAAAAAAGATATATAATAAAATAAAAAAATAATTTTTAAACAAATTAAATTTTCGAATTTATAATTGCAAATTTTTAAAATAAAAAGTAAAAAAAAATTATTTCAAAAAAAATCCGGAAATTATATTTCCGGATGTTATCTTTTATGAAACGATTTCGAAAGAATCTTCTCAAAGAAGATTCTCTTGAAATCGTTGCGGATTTTGGACGGGTGGCTTCTCTTTAGAAAAGAAGCCACCCGTCCGAAGTCCGACGCAGCCCTAAGCTCAACAAACAAAGGTCCACAAATTCGTTTAGTTAGCCCTTTTCTAATCACAAAGCCATCAACGCTTGCTCCGAAATGCCATCTAACCTTTAATATACGCACAAAACCAAGTGCCTATTCAAAGAGTCATTATCTCCAAATAATCCACTGTTAAAAAAGAAGTTGAGTTGAAAAACTATCACGCCCTTTTCTAAACTTACTCCATTCTGCTCTCCAAGTGGTGGAGCACCTAAATTACACCGCACCACTTTAAACCCTAAAGCAAAAACCAATTTTCAATATAATGGGTGGTGGTTTCTGGTGCCAAATTTCCACGAGTTTCGGTCTGGCACTATAGAACTCACAGGGAAGTGGATCTATAACACAAGTTCTGGGGAGGCACCACCGTTTATGCTTCCACAGCCAACCATCCTCTAAAATTGATCCAATAAGCGCCATGGGCCAGAGATCAATAGCTCCCGAGTATATCTGCCCTTAATAATCTCTATACCAAAAACTCCGTTTAAACCCAGTGATTTCATAGTCCAAGGTAACTTGAGCTACGATCGTCAACCACCAATCGGCACGGAGAAACTCCACTACATCCCAAACCAAAACATGCCCGCTTTTGTTTAGATATTTATATTGGCTGGAGACAGTTAATCCACCGCATATAAATAAACAACTAACATTAAGAAATATTCCTAATAATTCAACCGCAAACTGTTTACATTTAATTTCTTCTGTCCCCTCATTTGAAATAGGAAAGGTTCAACATCTCGCCACGGATAGTGCTAGCCCCTATCCAATCAAATAGATTTAAAAGGATATTTCTTTGCCCATCCACGACCAGCAGGCAATAAGCAATCGATAACGCATCCCAAGTAATGATAGCTTAACTTGGGCTTATCAATCGTCAGAATTCTAACCCGACCCCCAGCAGAAGCTTATGGGGTGCCTAGGCCGATTTGGACCAACCTCTTCCTGAACAGTTTGAAGACCAGTCAACCCCCACAAATGTTGAAACCAGTTCAAAACTATAAACGCTTCTTAACATGTATCCAACACCAGCCAGGGAAGAGGCTTATTGGCAAGAAAAATAATACGCCCAGAGCAAGCAAGGATCATAAATTAGCCTACCAATATCTGCCAGGTTTTTAAATTGATTTTAACCCTCGAGGATGGGGTTCAGCAAGGGTAACCCCTGAAGCTAGAAAAACTAAAAGTGAACTATTAGGGTAACATCTTAAATTATCTTAGATGTGCGGTTACTTCAGAGTTGCATAGGGGAGATCAATATATTGTACCAAGAAATTAGCTTTATCTTAGAAGGAAGTGACTCTATAGTTTACCGTACAGCTTCAAGGGTACAAAGTGTCCGTTTACCCAAAACACAATCCTTGATAAAGATCAGCTGTGCCCTTTCTTGGGAACCGGTAGCTATGAGGTCTCAACTGGCAGGATCAGCTTGATACATATTGACTCTATATCTCTGGTATTTTAGCAGGTCATTCAGTTGCATTGATAACTTACCTGGGGTTTACCCCACTGTTTTAACCTCCCCTGCTGAAGGATGGCCTAATCTTCCGGTGGTAAATCTTCAGGGAGGCTATCAAGGTTCAGGCTCTATACCCCATCAGTTGGTGTTCTGTGACCGTACTACAGTCACTGCTGAGTATTTAGCCAAATAAATGCTCCAAAATACAAAAATGTTCTGTTTTTGCTGTTTATTACATATAGATAGGTTTGTTTGTAATTCTTGAGGTAAAGGTTCCTAGAAACTGGATATCTATGTTTAATAAAAGAACAGAATATGGATGTTTAGTTAGGTTAGGCTAACTAAAAGAATGGAGGCAAGATTAATCAAATCAATCTTGGAGACTAGGCTTCTCAAAATGGGTTAGTTAATTGGGAAGATTAATTAATAAACATGAGCTAATATAATTAATGAGGATTTAATGATAGTAGGTAATTGCCTTGACTGTGTCAAGAGGTATAGTTAAGGATAACCATGGGAAAACCCCCAGAATTTGGGTTAAAAGTGCTGTGTCAGCAAATTTATTGGGTTAGAAGCGCTGCCATGCCGCCTAATGAATTTGAGATGCACTGAGGCGCCGCTATCAAATTTTATCAGGCGCCGCCTGGGGAAATTGCTGGGCGCCGCGGTGGCGCCTGGTTTGAGTTTTGAAGCAGTTTAATGGGTTTTAAGGCAAAAAACCATTAAATGCAAAAATAACTAAATAAAGGCAAGGATGCCTAGGAATTCAGGTTTGATCAGCTGGTTCCCAGTTGGAACACTGATAGCTGAGTTTAGGATGTGCAATCCACAGGGTTTTGGCGCTGGGAGCTGGGGAAGCTCCATGCTAAATTGGTACATTGGGATGAATGAAGTCAGGTGACTTCTGCCCATTGTAGGTCAATTCTTACAGGTTGAGAATTGTTGGTGTTCTTTTAGGTAAAGATCTATGTTGGATGACTTGAATGTCATAGACCACGTGACGCAAATCATTGGTTGATTCAGGAACCAGAGGGGTTTTCAGCCGTTTATGCCCTGAATGGTATATAAGCGGAAACAGTTAAACATTAATAAAAAAGAGATATTCACATTGTCAGTTTCAACGCTTTCCCCTCACCTATTTTTCAATTATCATGTCTTCTTTGTTAAAATTTGAGAGAGCCAAGTTTGGGGTCCTTCATGTGGAAACCGCTGCAGCAAGAAAGTAGGTTCCTACAAGTACATTGGAAGAAGCTTGGACCAGCCTGGAGGTCACTAAGACTGTTCCTGCCAAATCTTTAGTAGAAGTAAAGGCTGCGTTCAAAGAGCTGTATTCCAATTACTTTGCAAAGGAAGGGACTCCTGCCCAAGGGAACCAAAGTTATGCTTGGGATGCTTGGAAATTATTGGTAGGATGGGATGAAATCTTGCAACAAGTAAAAGAGATGGCAAATTGTGAAATTGAGGCGTTGAGAGCACGAGAGGAAAAAAGCGTTGAAATCATGGCTCGTTGGCGGGATGACAATAAAGTGTTATCCAATAAAATTGCCTCCCTGAAGGCAAAGCTCCTCAAAGATTTGTCCCAGGAAGTTAACAGCAATAAGAGTCAAGGGCAGAATAATGGCAGGATGGACTGGTTAGGCCTGGATATGTCACATGTTCCAAGGCTGAAAATTATTCTCTTATTATTTCTATCTCACTTGGTATGGATTGAATCATCCATTTTTTAAAAATAGAACTTTATTAAAGCCTTGATGAGCCCAAGTATAAAGGACCACAGCCTTAGGGAATTGGGTATAGGGGGTTAATTTAACATTTTTATATCACTTATTGGATTGCCCAGCCGGTCCTGGTTGGAAATCCAACTACAGGTAGGTCCAATGAATCACCATTACATCATACTGGAGGGCAAATTTAATATTTTAGTCATTAAGGATTTTATGGCTGGTCCTTGCTGGAAAACAAACTACGGGTAGGGTCCAAAGATAACTAAAAATGGAGTTTATGATCCTTGGAGTATCACCTCATTATGACTAGATCTTGGATCAGGTGACTGTGGTCAAATACAAAGATGATCACTAGCCCAACTGTCCCAGACCCTAATTTACCTTTATCCAGATCAAGCACCCATACACCACCCCAGCTACATATGTGTTTTTCAGGATATGCCAATTTCTTTGATCCTTTTAACAATTTTAGCCTCTTGCTCCTGCCCTGTTTCCTTTATATGTTTGAAATGACAGTATTATCCTGTTTTAACATCTGCAATCACCCCATTTCAAGAAATCATTCCCACAAGAGATGACTTGACCATTAAGTCCAGGGTGGCCCAAGAACATAATCCAGATATTATACCAGGACCAACCCCTTGATCTTCCAGAGGGATCCAACCCTTCCCAACCACATGGCATACATGAGCTACATGGGAGGTATGGCATATACCATCCAGCTATATAAACAACCCTTTCTACTTCAATATTGATATCAAGCTCTGCTAAAACTTTCCCATCATTATGTACCATCTAGTTTCCCATCCAAGGGTGGATATAAATCTGGATTCATTATAATGATCCCATATACTCTACTGGACTTTTAGGCTAGGATCACCTAGGATCTGATTAGTGCTGCAACATCTTTGATTAATCCCTCTCGGGGAATTAACGCCCTGAGTGATTCACCAAATGAGTCACCAAATGGCTCACCAACTAATCATCAAGTTGGGGGCACTACCATCATTTGGCCATCTATTATGGGGATCAAACAATCCAGATCCTAAACAGAACATAACTTGAATAAGTCTTGTCACTTAAGAGGAACATTACTCAGATAAGCCCCATGACCTCCATGCATACATGAACAGTATGTGGCTTTCCATTATACTATATATTATCCTATATTTGTATACAATGCAGTATCATTATCTTCTTAATTTTCCCCTTCACCTTGTTTATTATACTTCCCTGAAGTATATCATTGACATTAGCTTTGAAAGCTTATTACTTAACAGTGGTTAGCATATGTTGAATCCCATGATATAACATTCTGGATTCTAAGCCCAGAGCCAAGATCAAATGTAGAAAACTTGAGTTCTGCTATTAAGGCAAGAAGGCCTAAAATAAAACTTTACCAGAGCTAATATATGAGCCAATAAGTTCCATCCAATTATAGCGGGGATAGGCCTTTTTAAATGGGCCAATGTGAAAACTGCAGAGGTGATCCCCTAGCAAATTTTGGCAGGAAAGACCATGTACCACCCAGCTTGACTTCCCTGGTACTTGAAGCCATATGTGAGAGTTGACCCAAATCATCAAACAAGGGAATAGGAGCCATGATAACCTGGACCTGGTGGCAACTTGATCTGGTGATTCACCCCCTAGCAGGACCAAGCCGCCCCCTTAGAAAATCCAAATGATTGGTCTACAAAATCTTGTTCCCTTAAAACAATTCACCGCAATGATATAACCTATACCCAGATAAAGGCATCATCCAGCTTCCAACCATTTTCCCCCTGTGACTCTGCTAACACAGTGCAGTTACAACATTGTAGCAAAGGTAGGGTTCCCATCCTACCTAATATTTCAAATTCACCTGGTTGCTATTAATCCCTGGTGTCAGGGCCCAGAATGGGCCAGACAAAACCCTATGTTACATAGGTTCAACGCCTGCAATTGAGCAATCACGCAACCAATTGATTGCGTTGTTGATTACACATATTTACCCAAAGGAAACTTTAAGTCTAAGTGGGGAATTGAACCCTGGTCAAGGCCAAGCCTGGGGGCAATTGAAAACCGTCCAAAAGCCATTCAAAAAAGATTTTAATTGACCTACACCCTCTGAAACCCAGAATTGGGGACTTGGGTTGCCAAATGGCCCAAAATTCCCCTACCAGCTTCCCCAGGGCAAAAATAATGAAAGGATCCATATAACTGACAAATCAGGAGTCACCAATGGGGACCAGCTTGAGAACAACCCATTGGCAACCAATAAGAAGTTGCCAGTAAGTCTGATTGCAGTTTCCCAGCAGGATATAGCTGGGAACACTGGCATCCCCTTTCTTTGTTGACATTTTCATCTAATAAACTTTGTTGGTTAATGCACACTGAGCATTTATACTTTGCAGGGGTTTATTACATTATTACAAATTTTATACTGCTGGTGCTTTCAAACAGAGAGTACCTCCAGTACCAACGCCAGTGCTGGGAAATGGAGCAACTTCTAGCTGCTTCCAATCAACCACCGCCAGCCCTTACCCCATCTCCTAGAGTGCTGGACCAAGAATTAATTCCTGTTCCTGCACTGCGCTCCTCCTTTCCTGGTGTTCCTCTGCTCCAACAACTTGCCCATCCAAGCCTGACCATGAGCGCCGCCACAGGAGAACTTCCTCTCATTCCTTCTGCTTCATTGTATACTACAGTAAGCTTGGATTCGCCTATTTGACCATGCTGGGGCTCACTGAGCAAGTGATACCCCACATGGTAGTATGGCTTCCTTGGGCTACTGCTGCCAATTATGTGATGTGGATGGCCCCCGGCATCTACTGGGCCTTCCAGGCTTGACCCTTCCCCTTGACCAAAGGTTCCCCTGGGAGTTCCCCAGGCCATGACACCTGGGGCCAACAAATATACAAAATAGTCATGTCCAGGCTACCCTTGGATTGGGCGCCCTACATGCCAGGAGCTGAAATCTCTGAAGGGTACATCCACACCAGAACATGGTGGTTCCTGACTGCAACGCCCTGTCTACACAAGGGTTCTTCTAGGCTCCCTCTCCCACACTTTGAGCAAATGCTTGAAGCGTCAAGCTGGTGCACATGGCCTAAAAGCTTAGTAGTACAGCCTTGGAGTTATCTGCAGGGGCCAACAACAATGATCTCACAGCACAGACCCAGTCTTCCCAGAACAAGCTTACACAGATGAAGTGTCCAGCACGTTTCTGGGTTGCAGAAATCATCCTTCAACTGACCCATGACACAGGCACCTAAGGTGATAAGCAACATAGAGACTACACAGAGAAGAACTGGGAAGGTTTCAAAAGAGACCTGCTGATCAGATTTGTAACAAAGGACACATCACTGATGATCATCTGCCCAGTCAAAACCCTGATTCAAGCAGGTACAGTGAAGGAGTTGACAAGCAGCTACCAGGAGTTGGGTTGGTGGGCTCCCTCTGATATGGCTCTTGATAACCCTGCCACCCACCTCATGTACCATAACCCCCTCCAGCCCCACATGATGAAGCATGCCAACCTGGACCAGGGATCTGTAAATTTACTCCCCCCTTAGCCCGGGATAGGATGATCCCCCCTGACGTACAAAGAAAACAGCTCAAAAGTCAGTCAACCCACTTAATCCCCTTGAGGATTTAGCCCATACTGCTGACAAGAGGTTTGTGTTGGCATACCCTTCCCAGGTGGTAAATAATGATGCTCAGAATTTTTTTCCTACTTGAGAGGAATCTTTGATTGATTTGGACTATTTTTTGGCTTGGTTTTGTCCCCCCTAAACCGGATAAAGGTTAAACCATCAGGACGCCCTTTGGTTGATTCAACAAAATCCATCCAGACTGGAATCAATGGCCCCCTGCAGTGCCCCCTAGGCATCCGCCAATTGGAGGTTGGGCCAGAAATCAATGAGAGACCATCCAGCCTCCTGAAATCCCTGGCAAAAATTCTACCCTGTCCAACCAAATGGCTAGCTGAGGTCAGGTGACCTCCAAATTCAAACTTGGTGTCTTTAAAGCAAGGCAGGGGACTTTTAGTCCCCTGCTTGCTCATTCTTAAAAATTAAAGTTTTAGCTTCACCATCTTTTAATTCAAGGTTTTTGGGTCCCCTTTTGTTGGCCCTGTTGTTTTAAAGTTGTTAGCTAAATTATTAACCTTCCTTTACCTTATATGTTGTTCTTTGATTTATTTTACCTCTTTCAAAGCCCCTAGAGTCAGTGTTAGTCATAGTGCTAATCCTTACCTTTGCCGCTTTCAAAATAAGATTTGATCTTTAAACAGTATTATGGGATTCACTATAATTTCTTCCTCTAATTCCAAAATGGTTTGCTCTTGCTTTACCCTGGTCCTAGCGCTTCTGTACAACTTGAAGAAGCTTCCCGCTTTGCACCCGCTACTTCAACCTTGGTCCCAAAGTCCTCTCCATCTCAGCCCTCAATTTTTTCCCACCATCTTTGTGGTAGTCTCACAAACATTAAGTTGGTGTCAATATTGTGATTGTCCCCTTTGTGAAATTTGTGGTTTTTACCCTGGCCCCAGTTCTACTGATGATCTGGTCTACCACCCCAGACTTTTGGAGCCGGTTGTCCTCTTCTTCCTCCTATGTGGGAGAAGATCCCTCTCACCTTTTGCTCTTGCTTGGGGATCTTCCTGGTTGCTCCCAAGGACTGGTTATTACAGGGGAAGCTGGTAAAGAGTCTCATCACTGATGATCTTGAGCTTCCCTTCCCCAATTCTGATCTTGTGGCTTTCCCAGAAGTCTTTGCTACCATGGTGTCCCCTCCCTTGGAGCCTGAGTCCTCTACCACCAAGGCAAAGTTGTCCCCCCATGATCCTGCTCTCAGGCGCACTCATTGGCTGCCTGGCAGTTTGGTTTTGATGAGCCTGGCTTCTTACCTTTGCCAGCTGTCCCCTGTGTCCTCCCTCTGGACTCCCATACAAGCGGCCATTCCAGTGTTACACTAGATGGGAGACAGACTTAGTCAGTTTAGCTCCCCTCTCTTATAGGATTAGCTTACAGAGCTTATACTTTGAAGCAAAGAAGATACAGAAGTCCTCTGACGCACTTTGCACAGTACTGTCAGGAATGACAATTTGGATGCTCCTAAATCTCAAATTACAGAACCAGAGCCAACCCCTGGACAAAACCCTTTGCAGACTGCCAGACCCATAGGCTAGGAACCCAATAACCCACTACTGATTGATAAAGTTGTTTCCAGCCTGCCAGGACCCAAACCCTTAGCTGTTCCGCAAGATTCTGCAAGCAAACCTCTGGTGCAAGATGCTGAAAATTTCCCTGAGGTGCCAACACCTGACACTGGTGGTTTGCCCAGTAAAATACACAAGTTTCTCAATGAGAGTTATTCCAAAGTCCCAAGGGAGGCACTGAACCTGAAGAGGCACCAATACATGAATTAACAAGCAGAATGATTCAAAGTCTTCTCATCCCTAAGCAGCCAGTGGCAAACCGCCAGTGCCGAGCACCACACTGCCATCTGAGACCCCCAATGCCAACCCGCCCAAGCCCAGAAAACCTGGCCAGGAAGTGAAGCCTGGCAGTGTGGTATAAATACCTGCCAGGCCAAGATCAACCCCCATTGTCATTTTTAAATAAAGGTTATGAGATATTGGTTTCCCCAATTATTGCTGTATTTTATTCTTGTCCTCTGCCAGTTAACCCCAAGATTGTCTGCCCCCCTGCCAACCCGCCAGCTACGTACCGCTTGCCAGGTGCCCCCTTTGGTCCTGTTCATTTCACAGAGTACCCCTTAAAGCCTGAGTACAAGGACTACACTGCTGATAACATACTGGCCTGTGATCTCTTGGCCATAACTACATAGTTAACCAGATACAACCGAGAAGGCCCTTGGTACGTTATCAAACCCTGCCTGTTCAGAGATAAATACAACTTCCTTCCTGCCTACCAAATGGACATGGAGCCACCTGTCACCCCCAAACCAATTCCAGTCTCTGCCACCAAGCTCCCACTGGACCATACTAACAAGCTTTTTGGAATTGTATATATTAATCTCATGGGAGTAATAGATACTATTGTCCCTCTGCCGGTCCGTGGTTGTGGGTGGAAAAGTCAATGTCCTACCTCATTGAGTTAGCACCAATCCTTTTTGGGCCCTGCACACCCAGTCTGCAACCCACCAGTTCCCAAAGGCTAGCAATCCAGCTAATAAGGGTTGGTTCCCTGACAAGTACAGGCTGAGAAAATGGAGTGACCCAAGGATCTCAGTGCCTCTGGTTGTCCTAGCCATCCCCCACCTAACACCAACCATAAACTAAGACAACTATCACTCACAAAAAAGGAGCAATGATCAGTCCAATTGCACACACTTTATAGTTACTGCCCCATAAGGGAAACATGACAAAGGAAAAGCCTGGGGAGAGCAATAAACAAATAAGCTCTCCTCACCCCCATATGACTTGATCAGCAGCAAATATTGACCTGAATAGGTTGACTGGTTTCCCATGGTACAGGTGCTATCTAGAGACCCTGTACTTTGCATAGCTGTGTGAACCCCAAATAAAATGATGCCAGATCCTCTCTGTTCTCAAAGTTACACCATTACAGGGCTCCTAGACCTGGGCCCAGACTGTACCTTGGTCACCAGCAACTTTATGAACCAGTTCAAATGCACTACCCATTCTTTGTGGATTAGGAAGTAGTAATGGCTAACAAGCACAGAATTTCTGTCCCTTGGGAGACCCCCTTCACCATTGCCTTGGTGGATTGACGCTTTATCATCCAAGACCCTGTCACCAGATTTCCCAGTTTTACATGGTGTTTGGCTTAGACTGGCTAAGGAAGAACAACCCCCATGTGGACTGGGTTTCTCCCTGGTGACCATAAACGTGAGAGAGCAAGCCACCATATATACCCTGACACTGTGGACCAACTATCAAGAGGCCATGTGTCTGTGCGTATAGCAGTAACCCAGAAATGAAAATATATAACATCAATGGGATTGTCTGGGATGCTTTTCAGTACAATATCATCCACTTCAAAGACAGAAGAGGGCTCTTACCACCCAGTGTGAGAGAGGGGGGCTAAACCAAATAAGTTCAGCGCCATCCCAGCAGGACAAACATTGTCCTATCCAAAGCCAAAGGGAGATAAAATTTTACACCCAGGACGGGAGTTTTTGCAAGGCACCTGGAAATCTTTGAGGGACCCTATCTGGGCTACCCCCCCAAAAATGCATCCAACGTTCCATACACCTAAAGGGCGCTGTACCCAAGGCGCAACCCATCTGCTGCCTTACAATCAGCAAGGAAAATACCTACATGCTTACTTCAAGGAGGTCCTGAAAAGTGACTCACTAGGCTCCTGCAATCCCCCTTTGGCGCTGCTGTGTTCTTTGTGTCAAAAAGGATATATTGCTGCAGTAAGTTACCAATTACTTGGCTCTGAATGAAGCTACTGTCAAGAATTGGTACCTGTTATCACTAATTGATGACCTTGTTTTTGACATGTTGTCCTCTAATGTAGATCTTAATGTAGGCTATAACCAGATACACATTAAAGAGGATGGTATTCCCAAGACTGTCTTATGTAGCAAGTAGCAATCTGTCATGAATGACATTTTGTTATTAATCATAAAGCAAGTCCCAGAATGAGGATTGAACCCTGCAGCTGGCCAGCCCAGAGGGCCAAGGGCCCAGCCTGCCACATTTTTTGGGCCCTAATCTGAAGATTCTTCAGATGGCAATCAGCTTATGATAAAAAATTTGCAGCTTTTACAGGGAATCACAGGTGAAAGTCCCTGCTCTGGCAACAGAGGCAACACTCAAGTAGTAGCAAATCACTGTGAAAAATTTCCAGAAGATTCATGCTTCAATGTCAATGAGATCCAATTGAGATTTTAGGAATGCTGAACCTACAATATGTCTGAGATTCTCAGGAATATTCCTGACACTAGTACAAAAACTACCATAGTTGCGGCGTTATGAACAAGGCAAAAGATGTGAAATATGTGCAGCTGTTTCCCCTGATTGGGGAAACTGCAGCAAAAATGGCATTTCAAACAAGAGCTTCAAAATGAAAAGGGTAAGACCTTTATGCTCCCAGGCAATGGACTGCAGCCTGCTTCTGCCAGCCTGCTACTACCTACTTTCCATGTGGAAATAACCAAATTGAAAATAAAAAAACTGGGAATCTCTCCAAGTCCTGAAATGGTAAACTGCTGCCTAAATTGAGAACTTACCTAATGTGTAATTGATGGACAGCCCCAATAACACAATAATTTATGCCCCAAAATCAGTAACTGATTTTGGAGGCATGAAGAATGCCCCATCAAACTTATGATAATGCAAGTTTAAGTCCAGCCTAACATTCCCAATTTTAAATCTCTAATGTCAAATCAGAAAAGTAATTTCAGATACAGCAAAGATATTTGATTCCCTGGTTCAATGCTTTCAAATATTCCTGCCTTAAAGGCCCACAAGTATAAAATAATGCTCCATTTCTTGATGATAGGTTGTTTTATTATTGAGTTAATTGCTCCTAAATAGTACAGTAGTTTTAAAACCTGTTGAGATAAGTGTATATTATTCAGTTTAGAACGCAAGAACTCAGTCACAAAATGTATTTCACCTCAATAGATCTAAATAGAAGATAATGTTGAAACTGCAGGCTTGACCCGCCAGCAAAGTTCCAAACATGCGGGTCTGTGACCTGCAATCCAATTATCTGGTCACTTGAAGCCAGACTAGGAAGTGAACTCAAATTACCAAATCCAACAACATGAACAGATGATGATCCCCTACAGTGGACACATTGTTTTGGCGCTTGACTCATTACCAGGATCAAGCCACCCCCTTCTTCCATCTAACTGTGTGATCAACAATCATGTTCCTGTTACCCATTGATTCACGATGACTATATAATCACTATCTCACAAATAAAGATTATTATCTAGCTTCTAAATTTTTTTCCCCTTGTAACTCTGCCAAAACAGCACAGTTACAACAAGAATTTAACAGAAAATGAGCATTATTTGGCAAAAATGTCCAATCATACAATGACCTATTCAAACTAGGGACAAATGATTAACAATTAAACAACAAGTGTACCAAACACTAAAACACATGAGTTTCAGTTACAGAACGCATCTTTTATGTTTACTATGCTTTTGGTGAACACATGAAACTCAGTCACAAAAGTTACGAAATTGATCCAACAACAAGCCCTAATAGCAACTGAAACAGACAACATAAATATCAAATCTCAAAACACATGAATGAATCTATAATACTGTTATCAACTTGTCCTAATTAAGAATTCAATCTAGAGTACAAAAAGGAAATAAATATTCTGAGTGTGTGTTTTGGGATTAGAATCAATAAAAATATCAAATTTTTCCAAACTCATGATCAACAGTGCTTATTTACAACCAAAAATAATTAATATAGAAATCTAAAAATTGTTGTAACTGTGCTGTTTTAGCAGAGTTACACAGGGAAAAAAATTTAGAGGATAGATAAAAATCTTTATTGTGAGATAGTGATTATATAGCTATTGCAAATCAATGGATAGAAGGGACATGATTGGTGATCACACAGCTGGATGGAAGAGGGGGGTGGCTTGATCCTGTTAATGAGTCAAGCGCCAAATTGAGGTATCCACTGTGAGGGATCATCATTTGTTCATGTTGATTGATTTGGTAATCCAAGTTGACTTCCAGGTCTGGCTTTGAGTGACCAGGTAATCAGATTGCAGGTCACAAACTTGCTTGGTTAGAACCTTGCTGGCGGGTTAAGCCTGCGGTTTTGACACCCCCCCCGGCTGAAAGTTGGCCTCCTCAGGAGGCAGGTTGTTGGGGAGGTTGTCAGGAGCCCGGGCACCATATTGAACCAGTTGTTGTTTGGTGGCAGGTAGGGCAGTTTCTTGTTGCTTCTGTCTTGCTTTACAAGGTTGTAGGCGGTTGTGGTGTAATGTCTTGTCTTGCTTGCGTTTCCCGAGCCCTTGCACAAGGTAAGTGTTATTGTTGTTTACCTTTAGGATTATTGCTGGCCCTACTTTTTCAGGTTGTAGTTTGCTCTTATCAACATTCATGACCCAGACTTTGTCCCCAACTTCATGTCTCTGGCGGATGGGTACATAGGTTTTTTGTAAGCGTTCCTTTTCTTTGGCTGCTTGTTTGCTGTTGGCCTCTATTACTTGAGGATCAGAGCAAGGGGGACTTGACTTGGGATTTCCAGTTTAGGTCCTGTCAATGCTTGAATGATATTAGGCTTTGTGCCATATACCAGTTCAAACAGGCTTTTCCCTGTGGATCTGTTCACTTGGGTTTGGCACACAAGTAATGCAGTTGGTAGCTGCTTATATCAGTCTTCAGGTCTCCCGGTGGTGAGTTTGGCTAAGGCTTGCACAAGGCTACCATTGAGCCGCTCTACGCGTCCATTGGCCTGTGAATGGTATGGTGTTGTGAAAGTGTGTTTGACCCTGTTTTTGGCGAGGTACATGTTGGTGTTTTTGGAGGTCAATTCTTTGCCCCCATTAGTTATCAGGAGTTCTGGCTTTCCAAACTTACTGATTATTTATTTGCCAATGAATTGTTGGACGTTGTTACCGGTGTGCAATTCCACCGCTTGGGCTACTGGCCACCTTGTCGCAAAATTGATGGCTGTGATGATGTATTTTTTGTTGTTGTGCTTTCCTGGCATGAGGCCCACGATGTCCAGAGCCCATATCTTGAATGGTAGTTGGGTTTAAATGGGGAGTACAGACTTAGGTGGGGTTTTGCTTATGGCAAACTTTTCAAAGACCTTGCACTGTTCTAGCACTTCCTGGACATTGCAGTATAAGGTAGGCCACCAGGCTTTATATTTTAGGAATTCATAAAGATTTTGGCTCTTAGTATGTCCAAGATCTCTGTGGTAGCAAAGAATGTTATCAACTCGTTGATGTGTGGGAATGTAGGGAATGGTTGTGCCATCTGACATCTTTCTGTGAAGAGTCCCATATACGTCAGCAAAGAGGTGCTCATTCTTGATGACCGTTTCTTTGGTGATATTGGTTGTCCCTGCGGAGAACCCTTTGTCTTTTGTACGGAGCACTAGGAGAGGCCAGTCTGGTTCAAGCCCATTTTCACCCCTAGAAGCGCGGACATACAGGCGGGACAGGGCGTCCACCATGGCAAGTTCAGCCCTGGGCTTATATTGGATGAGCATTTAAACCTTTCTAAGATTCCATCCACCACATTTGCGGCGTGAAAAGTTTGCCTGTGTCTTGAAATAGATGAGCGACTTATGATTGGTTAGTGCTTTAAATTATTCCTGCTGTTCCAGGTAACAGCGCCATTTGACTAGGCAGTGTACAATGGCCAACAGTTCTTTGTCATGGATTGGGTATTGACACTTACCATCTGTCAATTTGCGCAGCTCGTAAGCTACGGGCAGGAAGTCACCATCACTGTTCTTGATTTGTAGTACTTCCCCAATGGATGCGTCTGAAGCATTGGTTTCCATCTGGTATTCTCCGTCTTGTTTGGGGTATTGTAAGATGGGTGCTGTTGTGAGCTTTTCCTTGAGACGTCTGAAACAGAGGTTGTGTTGGGGGGTCCATACAAAATTGGACTTGGCGCCTGTTATGGCGGACAAGGGGGAGGTCAAGACGCCGCAATCAGGTATGAAATGTTGTACATAGGCCACCATTACCAAGAAGGTGCGTAGTTCTGACTTGTCCTTGGGAGGTGGCATTTTGCAGATGGCATGTATCTTCTGACTGTCAGGTTTGATGCTGTCCTTTGAGACTATGTGTCCCAAGAAGGGTAGTTACTCCCAGAAGAACTGGCATTTAGAGGTCTTGGTCAACAATTTGTGTTGTGCCAGGGTTGCAAAGAATTCCTCCAGGTCCTTGTGATGCTGCTCTACCAAGAGGCTGTAGACAATGATATTGTCCAGGTACATGAGGGTGTGTCTGCCTATGTGTGGCGCAAACACTTTGTTCATGAAGGTTACAAAGTGGACGGGGCATTGATCATGCCAAAGTTGAGTACCACACATTTGTAGGAACTGTACTTGGTGCAGAAGGCTGTCTTGGGGATGTCTTCCTCCTTGATACAAATCTGATTGGAACCTGAAGTTAGGTCAATCTTGGAGAAGACAGAGGCTCCTCCCAAGGCGTCAAAGAGATTGTCAATTAGTGGTAAGGGGTAATGATTCTTGATGGTGACTTTGTTCAAGGCGCGGTAGTATGTGACCAGGCGTAAGGTACCATCCTTTTTAGCCACAAAGAATATGGTGGCCCCAAAGGGAGACTGTGAGGGGTGGATAAGTCCTTTTTCCAGTGCTTCCTTGAGATAGGCGCGCAGGGTGTTGTCCTCATTTGGGGTCAGCCTGTAAATGGGGTGTGCCTTGGGTACAGCCCCCTTGAGTTGAATAGAGTGTTGGATGTGTTTCTCAGGGGGTAGCCCAGGTAACACTTCCTTAAAGATTTCTGGGTGACGGGCCACAATGTCGCGGTCTTGCGGCGTGGAGGTGTCCTGATGATCCTTGAAGTGTATGATTTCATACTGGCAGGAGTCCCAGTCAATAGCTTTCAGGTTTTCCTTCTCATCCAAGGTCTCCGTTATTTGTACAAAGACGTGATCTCATAGGAGTTGGTCTACAGAGTCTGGGTAGATTTGGTGGTTGACACCTTTACGCCTGAATGTCAGAACTGAGGTTGCCTAGTCTATGTGAGGGTTGTTTCTCTGCGGCCAGTCTAGTCCCAGTACAATGTCAAACTTAGGGAAGTCAATGACGGGACCTTGGATGGTGGAGTGGAGGTTCTCAAGCATGACAGAGAAAGGGGCAGTTTCTTTTATCACAGCAATGTGGTGTTCATCAGCCAGGACCACGTTTTTAATCCACAAAGGATTAGTGGCCAGCTTGAATTTATCCAAAAAGCTGCTGTTGACTAAAGTTCAATCTGCGCCCAAGTCCAAGAGTGCTGAGCCTGTGTAACTGTGAAAGCGGAAAGGGTAAGACATCAATTTATTGGGATGTCTGACAATGGTGTACAGTACTGGGTCTTCCAAGGGCACTTGGATCATTGGGCATTGGTCCACGTCCTTGGGTTGGTATTCATTGTTGGGCAAGTCAGGAGTTGCGTGGGGAGAGCTTGGCTTGCTTAGTGCTCTCCCTGGGCTTTTCCCTCATCTTGGTTGCCTTGGGTGGCGGTGACACAGAAATGGGTACAATTTGATTGGCCGTTATTTACATTCCCATTCCCATTTGATCCTGTGGCTTTGTGGTTGTTGTTGTTACCATTACCTCCAGGAGGTGGCCGCAAGAATCACCCACTTGAATGTGAGTCCTTGGGTCTCTCCTGTTTCCCAGTCTGTGCCTTGTGCAGAGCGTTGGAGGTTTGTTCCACTTTTTCTGCTTCACGGTACAGGCTTTGTAGGTTAGTAACTTGATCCAGGTTCACATGTCTCTTTACTGCGACTTTAGAGCGTTGTAGTACATGAGGTGTGTTGCTTGTGTGTCAAAGGCCATGTCAGGTGGGGTGCAGAGACGGAGTTCCTCATAGGCGCAGGTGAGTTCTTTAACGGTGCCTGTCTGGGTTAGGTTCTTTACTTGGCGTATGATCATGAGTGCTGTATCCTTAAGCATGAATCTCGCCAAGAAGTCCTGTTTGAAGGTGTCCCAGTTCTTGTTGGTGTGCTCTTTGTGCCACTTGTTGCACCAAGTGCCAGCGTCATGGGTCAGACAAATGGAAATCTCTGCAATCCAAAAACGCTGTGGGCACTCCATGTCACAGTAAGTTCCATAATGCCGGGTATTGTCTGTCCAAGTGAAAAGGCACGGAAGGCCAGAAAACCTGTATTGAAATTGACCGAGTTAACGGATTTAAACCAAACAGTCAATTGAAAATGGGTCACGGCTGCTCCAGTATGCCAGCTAAAACCAGCTCCCCCTTGTAAACTGACATTGATAAATCAACATAATATGAGAGTCACCCAATATAAGCTCATTAATTGGAATGGCTGTCAGAAACTGGTCACACAAGGGTTCTTTGCAACCTGGACTAGATACTTACTTGAAGATGCCAAAGAAATAGGAGATCAAGACTCAGGTGGTATTGCTTAGTCAATTTTTTTGATATATATTGAATAATTTTCCCTCTTTCAACTCTAAGAGTTGAGTCCTCCTAAATTTACTCAATAAAAATCAATTATCCCAAGTTCTAATTTTAAATTTTAAATTTTAAAAATGCATCCTGTGATTGGGTTGTTGCGGTATATCCCGTACAATCTGATTCTAAACAGAATCATTTCAGGAAGATGGGGCCCAGCATTGATACTTTATTGTTGGTGCCGCAAAATGTTAATTTCATGACAGCCAATTTTGTAGCTCCTCCCTCCATTCCTGAAGATGAAAATTGGGTCACTTCTCAATGCCCAGAATTCTATGCTGAAGATGCATTGATGCTTTCCCAGGTCATTTATCTTGGCTTACTCTGGTTAGGATTGATTGTTCTACTTAATCCTGGAGTTACAATTGGAAAATTCACAAAAAAATATCTGAAGCCGCGTTGGTGGTTAATCATCAATTCTATGTGGATTTGGGTGGTTATTCCCCATCATTTATAAACAGCATCATATTATCCAGTTATTTCCGTCACACTCCATCTGAGCCAACTTGCTTTGGGCGGACTGAATCCATGCGGCAGCATTGTTGTTGTTGGCCCCCACAAAGGGTTCCAAGGCGGTGCTGCAAAGTCTTTGTGCAACGTAGGCGGGCATGGTGGTTTTGTCAGTTGGTTGTGGCGCTGATGAGGGAGCCTGAAAGAACCCTAGGGCAGACAGGGCGTTGAATGCGGGTAGCGGGATCACCGTGTTTTGGTAGAGAACAAAACCATCAGGTATCTTGGTACCAGGAGTGTACAGCGTCCAGTCAGGCGGGAGGCCAGACATAATTCTGTTGAGGATTTGTTGGCCGCAGCGTGTGCGGGCAACAGGCGGAATTTTTCAAGATAAGGTAGGATGGAGAACCTACCTGTGCTACCAATGTTGTAACTGTGCTGTTTTAGCAGAGTTACACGGGGAAATATTTAGAGGATAGATAACAATCTTTATTGTGAGATAGTGATTAGATAGCTATTGTGAATCAAAGGATAGAAGGAACATGATTGGTGATCACATGGCTGGATGGAAGAGGGGCCTGGCTTGATCCTGTTAATGAGTCAAGCGCCAAATTGAGGTATCCACTGTGAGGGATCATCATTTGTTCATGTTGATTGATTTGGTAATCCAAGTTGACTTCTGGGTCTGGCTTTGAGTGACCAGGTAATTGGATTGCAGTTCACGAACCCGCTTGGTTGGAACCTTGCTGTCGGGCAAAGCCTGCGGTTTTGACAAAATCTAATTTGAAATAAATGGTAGTGACTAAAAGGTTTCATGCTACTATATATGGAGAGATAAAAATTAAAATAAATAAGTTATATAGATAAACTGTTTTAATTTTATTTTATTTTTATACCAAAATGGACACATCCCAATAACAGAGCCGGTCAGAATGGGTGTACATGTGGTGTCTTTGTGCTTGGCTCAGACCAAACACACCTCAGAAATTGCACCCAGTTTAACTTAATGAAATAAGCCTATTGAAAATAGGAGATGTCTTTGTTTGCAAATTAGCACGCCAACTTATGGTCAATCTAGCATTAGACCACTGGGTTCTCTAGTGCTAGATTAACCACAAGTTGGTGTGTCAATTTGCAAACAAAGACACCTCCTATTTTCAATAGGCTTATTTAATTAAGTGTTACTTTCCCTTGAAAACACATACTAATAAAAAGCAATAAAATTTTTATTAAAACAGAAAAGAAAATCATTATTTTTATAAAATTAATTTCATTTAAGTGTATGCTCCTTTTTAAGCCAGTCTCTGTGAAAAATGATGCCTGTGCTCCACATTGCCACAAAGGCATTTGGCAAGGTGGACCAGGCCAAGCCCCAAACCACAGAGACCATAGCCAACAGGAACCAGTTACGGGCAGGAGACAGCCACAGACTCTGGTAACTATTGCATAAGGTCAGAATAATTGAAAATCAAAGTAAAATAATCTTGGGAAAGCTTAGCTGAAGCATTTCCTCAAACAACAAGAGAAAAAAAATTCTGCATAAGAATTTTTTTTGAAATTTAAAACCAATTTTCAAAATGTTGATTTTTATGCCAAACTGAGGTTTTTTGTCATTTTTTACTCTTTTATTATAGTTTTATAGGAAACCAAGATAACTCTCAGGCAGCTATCATGGTAGGTATTTAGGGAAAAATTTAAAAGTTCCATAATAAATATGGAATGAGGGAGACAATTGGATAAAGAACATAAAAGGGAAAATCTGTTATCCGATAGAGGGTTTTCAGAATCCAACTTTGTTAGTTAGATTTGTTACAGTCTCTCAGAAATAAATGTCCAAATTTAGATGTACATACATTGAAAATAATTCTTTAGTTCCCTGGATAGATTTTTGTGGATTCACTCCTGAAATCCACTATTTCCAATTTGAGTCCCAAAAGTAATCAATATTTTCAAAAAATGAGTTGTTTTGTGTTTGAGTTCATCACTTTTGTGACTGAATCTCACACACTCTCTGTTTGTATCATATTTGCCACACACTCATAATCAAATTTGATATATAATTCTTCAGCAAGTGAATGTATTGTGCACGTTATGAATTTGAGTTCCATGTGTTTGTAACTCATTTTCAGAATTCAGTATTTGACTTTTTTGTTTTGTGATTGACTAATTTTTGTTTTCTGGTCTAGATAAATGAAAGCTTTATTGAGTAAATTAATCTTCAACTGGTTCCAGTTGAAATTCATTTTGTGACTGAGTTCATGCGCTCTAAACTGAATAATATACATTTATTTTAACAGATTTGAAAACGACTGTATCACATAAATCACTATAGTATTTACTAATAAGAAGTCCTTGACACTAAGCTTTGTCACCCCTTCTCAGGAACTGAAGATGAAACACTTAATCCTCTCTGCTTTAATCACAGCCTGCCTAGGGATTGTGGGCCACCAAACCATGCTTGAACCTTTTGGCCCTACACCATAATCTACCAAAGGGTATTACTATGAGGAGACTGCAAAAATCAGCTCTTTTAAAGTTACACTCTTGGCCTCAATTGATCTTGCCACATTCTAACATGCCCATAGCAGTTCATACTATAACTGTCAATATTGACAATTCTTTTCCTCTAGAAACCCAGGCCCGAGAGCGGGATTTGAACCCCAGCCCTGGATCCCTACGGGCTGCCAGGCTTATGGACTGCTGGGCTGCCCACCCGTGTTTTTTGGGGATCAAACCCCTGCAAGCTGAGGCTCCTGTGAATTCCTGAAGCCAGAATACCAACATCAGCCCAACCATAGTGGCGCCCAAAGAGGAGCCTTTTGAATTGCCTAATGAAGGCAGAGATGGCGCCTATGTAAGCCTCATGAGTTTGAAGTCCTCTCAAGCAACCAATAAGGAGCCTACCCAGGAAAGAGGCACAGGCCCGCAGCCCAGCCCCATGACCACAACGCTAAAGCAAGACAATCAGGTAGCCAAATTGAGAATTTTGACCAATGAAAGATCTCCCGGGCTGGGTGCCATTCTGCTACTTTCAGACCTGAGTACCCAATTCCCCGGCCCAGCTTTCCCCAATGCCCTGATGAACCCATGGAAAATGTTAAGTTTGGAGGTGGGGTGCTATATAGACCAAAGGACCCCATGCTCCAAACTTATCGCCATTTTTAAATAAAGGTTATGTTACTTTGGCTCATACAGCTATTACCATATTTTGTACTTGCCGTCTATAAGTTAAGCTCAAGATCCCCCAGCCCTCCTGCCCCTCCGCCCACAGTTTTCCGTCCACCTGGTGCTCCCTTTGGGCCTGTTCATTTTACTGATTACCCATTAAACCCCAAATATAAGGATTACACACCAGAGAAAATCATTGAACTTGACCCATTAGCCCGCATCCAATCCGCCGTCAGATACAACCGTCAAGGCCCGTGGATATTCTCTACCCCCAAGTTATTTAGAGGAAAATCCAACTACCTCCTGGCCTATAATGTTTATATAGAACCACCTGTAACACCAAACCCGATGCCAGCCTCTTTCTCTGACTTGCCAACCAACCATACCAGCAAGCTTTTTGGTATAGTGTACATCACCCTCACTGGGGTGGTGGACACCATTGTACCAGCTGCCGGCCCGTGGTCTTAGTTAGGAAAGTCTGCTTCTTACCTCTTGAAGTTAGCCCCTCTCTTGTGGTGGGCCCTGCCCGCAAAAAACCCAGCCCAAGTTATCTCCAAAACCAGTGGGCCAGTTGCCCAAGAGTGGGTCCCTGACAATAACCTAATATGTACTAACATACTTTACTGGTAATTTCCATTGATTTAATGTCCACACAAAGGTGTTTTGTTGGGTATCAATGGTATACCCAATTGTCACCTCCTTAAAAAAGTTTTAAGTAGCAAAATTGATCACTTTTTTATTTAAATTACTACACTATATTTTGGGTTGTTACAGATATCCCTGTCTGCACCTCTTGATTAGGCTAGCAAACATAAAGGTCTAGTCGTCTATCCACAACTTTAGCCAATGATACCAGTCTGTACCAGATGCCATCCTGCCACCCCCAAGTTCCTGCCACCCAGAAGCCTGAGTTTTCAGATTCCCAATTTAAAGTTATAAGCCTGGTAGATGGTATATATACCTTGCCAGATTTAAGTTAAGTACAATTGTTATTTTAAGCAATAAAGCTGTTATAAACCTTTGATTAAAACATATACTGTCTTATTTTGTACTTGTTCTCTTTCACTTTCAGAAAAAATCACCAGACTCTTTTGTCCCTGCCATCTTGCCTGTAGATCCTGAAGACCTCACACCTGTGTTATTCTATCCTTCTGATGCTCCATTTGGCCCTATAATTTTAACTTATATTTGAGTCAATATTTTAAAGATTAATCTGTTTCCTATCAACTGTGCTACTTTACACTTTAAAATTATGTTTTAATTTTCCTATCAATAAATTTAAAGAATTACAACAATTTTTTTCAAAATAAATCTTATTTAATCCTTATAATATAAAAACCTATATTAATTTAAGCATTCTCTACTTACAGCTAAAATAAACTGTATTAAAAGCTGGTAACAATCTTATTTCAGATACCGTTATTTCTTGACTCCTGATTAACACAAAATGACATAAAATAAAAAATCAACATGATTATATGATAAAAAACTGGTAATATGAGTTTTGTTGGAAATCAAATTGTTACCTAAAATATTATCTTTTTTAAAAGTATTTAAATAAAAAATAGAATATTTTTTGAATCCCTCTTTTTAAAAAGAGGTCAGATGGCTTTTTTACACATTTGATAAATAAATATTAATAGTTTTTGAGTTAATTTAAACAAAAATCTGATAAAAATATTAAAAATTAAAACTAAAATTAAAATTAAAATTAAAACCATAAACTCTTATTAAAATCTTAATGATTTCATTTAGCATAAGCACTTTATTCTTAATTCAAATTTTATAGAAAAATATATAATGTCAAGTATATACTTCTGGGAAGTATAATAAACAAAATAAAGGGGAAGATTAAGAAGATAATGATACTTTATTGAATATGAATATAGCTTAATATATAGTATCTTGGCAAGCCATATGTTGTCCATATACGTCATGGGAGTCATGAGGCTTATCTGAGTAATGTTCCTCTTGAGTCACAAGACTTAATCAAGTTGTGTTCCATTTAGGACTTGGATTGAGTGATCCCTGTCATAGATGGTTAACTGATAATGGTGCCACCGGTTTATTGCCTGGGCGGTGAACCACTTGGTGAGCCGCTTGGTGATTTACTCGGGGCATTAATTCCATGAGAGGGAGTAATCAAAGATGTTGCAACATCTCCCCCTGGGGTACTGGAAGGCGGAGCCTTGGGAACCTTCTTGAGGGTATCTGGTATACAGGCCTGTTACTGATCCAGTTTTGTGTTAGGGACAGGGAGTCTTGAATTTTTTTGGGCTGCTCTTGCTTTACACAAACAAAGCCAATCATGGTGCATACGTTTTAGTTTGGTTTGAGCTCCAATCCCTTTGATGAGGTACATGTTATTGGGTTTCACCTCCATGACAATGCCTGGTCTGTGCAATCCTGGGTCTAATTTGTGCTGGTTGTGGTTGACAACCCAGATTTTGTCTCCAACTTGGAACCTTTCTTGTTGTAATGGGATTGCTTCACGTTGAACCCTTTGCTGTTCCATTGCTTCTTGGTCCTTTCTGGCTTGTAGTACTTTTAGGTCATTGCTGTCTGGAATCTTTTTGGGAAGTGGCAGTTGTGGTCCTGTGGTAGTACTGACAAGTGAAGGTTTCTGGCCATAGACAAGTTCATAAGGGCTTTTGCCTGTATTGCAGTTGACTTGTGTTCTGCAGACCATAAGAGCAGTTGGTAACATGCCAACCCAGGCTTTTGGATTGTTGGCAGATAGCTTACTGAGGGCTTCTACTAGAGAGCCGTTTAGTTGCTCTATACGTCCATTTGCTTTGGGGTGATATGGACTGGCTGTGATGTGCTTTATTTCATTTTTAGCAAGGTATATGTTGGTGTCAATAGCCTTGAGTTTAGTGCCTTCATCTGTGATTAAGAGGTCAGGCTTTCCAAACTTAGCTATGATTTCCTTACCAATGAATCATCTCACGTTGTTGCCTTTATGCTCCTTTGTGGCTTGTGCTACAGGCCATCATGTGGCATAGTTGATGGCTGTGATGATGTACTTCTTGCTTTTGCTTTCACCAGGCATAGGTCCCATAATATCTAACGACCATACCTTGAAGGGCTGTTTGATAGATACGGGTACCACTGATTTGGGTGGAGCTTTGGTTTGGGCATACTTTTCACAGACCTTGCATTGTTCTAGTACTTCTCTGATATCATCTAGCATGTTGGGTCACCAGTAGGGTGTCTTTAGGTATTCATGTAAGTTTCTGCTACAGGTATGTCCCAAGTCTCTGTGATATCAGAGGATTTTGTTAATCTTTTGTGTTGACGGGACATAGGGTACAGTGTCATCATTTGGAAGTATTCAGTGAAGGGTGCCATATACGTTTTTGAACAGATGTTTGTTCTTGAGGACTTTCTCTTGGATTTCCATTGATGTACCAGGTGGGAACCCTTCCTGGAGATTCTCCATGATTAACATGGGCCAGTTGGGGTCAACATCAGTGCAGAGGATGTGTTTATTGTATAGCCTTGATAGGGTGTCTGCAGTAAGCATCTCTCTGCCTGGTTTATATTCAATTTGCATGGGGTATCTCTGTATGAGACTCATCCATTTGTCTTGTCTTCTTGACAGGTGTTGTTGTGTTTTAAAGAATATCAACAAATTGTGGTCAGTGAGTACTTTGAATGTCTGGGCTCCTTCTAGGTAACATTGCCATTTCATGAGACAGTGCATGATGGTAACCAACTTCTTATTGTGTATAGAGTATCTTTGTTCTCTGTCTGATAGCTTCCTGGATTCATATGCTACAGGGAGGAAGTCTTTCTGGGCCATTTTGATATGGAGGACTCCTCCTATGGCATAATCAGAGGTGTCGGTTTCTAGCTCATAGATACCCTCGCAGTTTGGATATTGTAAGATGGGGGCAGTAACCATGCACTCTTTCAACTGGCAGAAATGTTGATCTCAAAGGTGTCCAGAAAAATTTGGTTGTTTTCCCAGTGATGGCTGATAGGGGAGCTATTAGGGCGCCCCAGTCATGGATGAACCTGTGTACATACACTACCATTCCAAGGAAAGTGCGAAGTTTGCTCTTGTTTCTTGGGGCTGGTATTTCAGTTATAGCGTGTATCTTGTCTGGATTGGGCTTGATGCTGTCCTTACTAACAATGTGACCAAGGAAGGGGATTTCAGTTGAGAAGAACTCACATTTGGATGGTTTGGCAATTAGTTGGTTTTCCTGCAAGGTACAGAGGACTGTGTGGATGTCTTCCCAGTGTTGTTGTAGGTTGGGACTATAGATGATGATGTTTTCCAAATAGATGATTACTCTTTTCCCAATGTGTTCCTTGAATACTTCATTCATGAAGGTTACAAAGGTACTGGGAGCGTTTGTCATGCCAAAGTTGAGAACAACACATTCAAAGGATCCATATTTAGCTCTAAATGTGGTCTTTGGAATGTCTTCAGGTTTCACGCAAATTTGGTGGTAACCTGCTGTCAAATCAATTTTTGTGAAGATTTGGGACCCCCCCCAGGGAATCAAAAAGGTCATCAATGAGGGGCAGGGGATACCTGTTCTTAATTGTGACCTTGTTGAGGGCCCTGTAGTCTGTGACCAGGTGGAGTCCTCCGTCTTTCTTTGCCACAAATAAGACAGCAGCACCAAAGGGTGACTTTGAGGTTCTAATGAGGCCTTTTTTAAGTGCTTTTTCAAGGTAAGCTTTTAGGGTGTTGTCTTCTTGTGGTGTGAGGCAGTAGATGGGTCGCGCCTTAGGACGCTACTTTTTAAGTTGATCTCATGTTGGATACCCCAATCAGGGGGCAGTCCGGGTAGTGATTCTTGGAATACAGAGGGAAACTCATTGAATAGTTGGTCTCTAATTGGGTTCTGTTTGTGTTGGACTTCTGTGTTTTTGAAGTGAGTGACTCCATAAGTACATGTGCTCCAATTGATTTTGCTGATGTCAGTTTCTTTTCCTGTTTCCATGATCTTTACAAATATGTGGTCCCTCATGAGGGTATTAAGGTTTGTTGGGTACACGTGATGGTGGACTTCTCCTTGCTGGATTGTGAGGGTGGCACTGTCCCAGTCTATGTGAGGCTTTTTCTTTTGCATCCAATCTAATCCAAGTATGATATTGTATTTTGGGATTGGGATGATAGGGCCACTAATTGTCGTTTGGACGTCTCCAATTTGGGCCCGGAAAGGTTTGGTCTCACAGGTAACCGTTATGCTGTGGTTGTCCGCCATGATGACTCTTTTGATGTTACTTCAAATGGTAGGTAACTTCATGAGGTCTGTGAAGCTCTTGTTAATAAGCAATTGATTGGCTCCAGTGTCAAATAGTGCTGTGCCCTGGTATCTGCAAAAACAGAAAGGATAGGTAAGGAGTTTATTTCCAGATTAGGCAGCAAACAGTAGAGGGTCACTAGAGGGAACCTGGATCATGATGATGGAGTCCACGTCCTGGTCTCTGTATGAGTCTTGTGAAGAGGGGGAGGGTGGCTCGCCTAAGCACTCCCCTGAGCTTTTCCCTCCTTGTTGGTATCTTCAGTGCTAGCCTGGTTGGCTTGTGCAGTGTGATTCCCATTTTGAGGTTGGGTACTGTTGGCTTGGTTGTTTTGCTTATTGGGGCGAGTCTCTCTCTTAGCTTCAGGGTTTTTCTTACGCATGTTGGTGGTGTGTAGATTGTCAGACTTCTGAGCTGTGTGTTTTCCTTCTAGGAATACATCCTTGAGGTTCTTGCAGCAGGTCATGCCAAACTGTTGTCTGATATGTGTAGGGAGGCCATTGTAGAAGTCCAGGCGTGGTCCAGGTTCATCAAAGTTGATGGTGCTGGGCGCACAGTCACATATTCCTTCATACACGGCAATGTATTCCTCAATGGTTCCTGTAATTTTGAAGGTTTGTAGTTTGGTCATGATCACTACGTCTGAATCCTTCATGGAGAAAATTTTGAGGAATGTGGCTTTGAACACTTCCCAGTTTTCCTTCTGGTCAGGGTGTTGAGCTAGCCATTTGGTAACAAAGCGTGAGGCAGTCCCTGTGGCGCGGAGGGCAACTTTGCTAACCCAGAGTCTTTGTGGGTACTTCACTTGTATGAACTTTCTCTCAGTGCTGTTGATCCAAAGAGAGGCGTTCTCACAGCGTAGTCCTACAAAGGCACCAATCTCAGTGGTACGTAAGCGTTAAAACACAATGTTGGGTATCTCAGGTTGCGTAGACGCTGTTATAGCTGGCGTGGTAGGGAACAGACTGTGGGTTTTGAGGGTGTTGTAATGGTCAATTGGTACAAGGAGATTATTGTAAATGACAAGTTCAGGGGGATGTCTTGTCCTACTTTGTAATCTCTCCAACTGTTAGGGAGTGACATTGATTGGGTTCTTTTCTTGGGAGGAATTTTTCCTTTGAGTTGGGTAGGTATGGATAACCTACCTGTGCTACCACTGTCAAGTATATACTTCTGGTAAGTATAATAAACAAAATAAAGGGGAAGATTAAGAAGAGAATGATACTTTATTGAATATGAATATAGCTTAATATATAGTATCATGGCAAGCCACATGCCATCCATATATGTCATGGAGGTCATGAGGCTTATCTGAGTAATGTTCCTCTTGAGTCACAAGACTTAATCAAGTTGTGTTCCATTTAGGACCTGGATTGAGTGATCCCTGTCATAGATGGTTAACTGATAATGGTGTCACCGGTTTATTGCCTGGGCAGTGAACCACTCAGTGAGCCGCTCAGTGATTTACTTGGGGTGTTAATTCCCCCAAGAGGGAGTAATCAAAGATGTTGCAACAATAATAAGAATTTATAAGAGACCAAATGTTTTCTCATCAAAATTTTAAGAAATTAAAATCAATAAAATAGCTTTATATGCTATTTATGAAAATCATATTTATTGTTGTATTCTAGAGATAAGACATATAAATATAAATTCAAACATAAAAAACGTGCAAAATCTTGGTTTAATCAATTAAACTTTTGAGAGATAAAATTTACCTAAACTAAATGATAAAAATAATTCTAGTCATTGCATTAATAATAATAAGATATATATTAAACTATATAAGTGTATAAGTATATTTGATTAAAAATAACAGTTTTAATTTGATAGATTTAAGATATTTAAAGTTCATTTTTTAAAAACTATTCAAAGCTATAATAGACTTAATTTTATTTAAGATAAAAGGCTTTTGAGCTGTTTATTAAAAGTAACCTAAAGAGTGATTTATGCTTTAAAAATAATTTACTGATTAAAACATCATACTTTAAGAGTTAATTAGCATATTTTTATTTCAAATAATAATTTTACAAGCTTACATTCAAAGCTACTTCAAGATACTAAATTGCTATTGAAATATAAAGTTGCACTTAATTCCAAAAGCTGAGATTAAGAGCCTTTTAATTATACTAGTTTGAGCAAGATTGAAGTACTATTTGCCGAGATATCAACAGTTAACCAGAATATAAAAAGGGGTAAATAAACAATGATATCAGACTTCAGGGGTGATATTGATAAATTAAGGAGATCAGTTGGGGGTCAGTTGGGGATTTATGCCTGTAGTGCAAAAGCTCAGCTAACATGGTATTTCAACAGCTCAACTTTACAGAAATTTACTTTACAATCCACACCTTTACTCCTCTCTAATAACTGCACATCTATTTCCAAGCAAGAACTGCCTGAACCAAGCCAAGGAACCCAACCACTATCATTATGGAACCTATCAAGTTTGCACCTCAGATGACACCCTTCTTCTCACTGGGGGCTTCTACTAAGAGAGAAAGAATCTCTATGCTTAAACAAGCATTCCTTTTTACTGCTGGCAGTGATCTTAACAGCTTTGTTGAGCATTTCTTATTAAAAACAGAGTTTGGAAAAAGTACCTTCTTACCTGTCATAAAAAATTCCAAGACAGATGATTTCCTTAATAACCTAAAGGAATTGATATCAGAATCTCCTTCCAAGCACCTTACTTCCCTAAGAGCATTGGTTACATCAAGCTACAGTTTGAAAGAGCTTTGGGATTGTGGGTTTGAAATGACAAAAATGAGTATTCATATTCTAAAAAATAAAAAATTTGAAAAAAGTATCATTAAATTCAAAAAATAAAAAAGGGAAAAATGATTCAGTAAAAAAAAGAAAACATAAAAATATTTTAAAAAATATATTAAAAAATTCATTTCTAACCAGCCAATTCACTAAAAAATCACCTGGATTAATTTATGAAGAATTAAAAAAAGAATTGAGTGAATACTCAACTAAAACTTAATACTCATTATTAAAAACAAAAAAGAAATTTATGAAGATATGAAAAATAAAAAATAAATTTCTATTTCACTTTCCACTTACTATAAGCTTATTCCTGATAATACAATTAAAAGCAAAAAAACTTATATGTGTAACATTTGCAACTTAAAAAATCATTAGAAATGAAGAAAAGGGATTTGAGTATAAAGAAGTTGTCATTGCCAAAATCTATCAAAGAAAATTTAGAATCTATTGACCTATATAAAAAGTTTTATAAGCATCAAAATAAAGAATATATTAGTGATATAATTAATCTTGATGATGATTCATGTGTTATAGTAATAGACTATAAAGAAAACTTTAAAATAGGCAGGGGTCCTATAGAGACAAATAATTGTTTTTATGAGAAAATACCTATTTCTTTATTAGGATTTGCAATTGATTTTAAAGAAAATGAGAAAATTGAATATGAGTATTATGACTTTTTATCTGAAATTTTATCTCATGACTCTTTGTTTTCAGGTTAGTGTTTGATAAGTCTGCTTAAAAAAGAGAAATTTAATAATATTAAAAATATAAAAGTTTGGACTGATAATGGTAATTATTTCAGATCTTATGAATTCTTATATTATCTTTTTAAAGAGGTACCTATAATTATAAAAGAAACAATTAATTTTAATAGATTTGTAGATTGTAATGGCAAAATTATTATTGATGATCATTTTGGTGTTTTATCTAAAATATTTAAACAAAAGAAAAATGAGATGTATATAAAAAATATAAATGATCTCAAAAGTTTTTTGAGAGAGAGGAAGAAAGAAAGGGTTTATATGAGTCACTTGTAAATAATTCAGATTTTTCCCCCAAAACCCTTTTTTTAAATTTATGATAGAAAAACTAGGCCTAAAAAAGCTGGCTTGAAGTCAAAGCTTTTTATGTTAACCTTTCATATTTAATGAAAGATGGTGAGCTGTATGTTTCACATTTGACATATGAGGATGTTAAGGAGTACTCCAAAGTAAAATATTGTGCAAAGTTCTGCACAGATGACAGAGAAACAAAGAGAGCTGATACTACTAAAGAATTAGTAGGACATGTTCATGAAGTTGGGTGCATTACAAAAACTTATATTTCACATAGGGTAAATAGTCTTTTAAATACAACAACCTTTTTTTCTAAAAATAACTAAGAAATTAATTATATGAGCCAAAGATAGGGTAATAGCAATTATAGCTTTGGGGCTGCTATTACTCTCCCATACAACTCATATATTTGATTATTGGCTTATTAAAATAGAAAAAGGGGTTTTTAGCAAAAATACAGTTAATAAAAATAAGACTTGTTTTTATTATTGGTATATTTTACACTTTTGCAAATTTCTTCAGTAAACTAAGCATTATATTAATGTTCAAAAAACATAAGTTTACAACTTAAATGATACCAAAGAAGTTAAAAGGAAGTAAAATGCTTAAGCTGGAGCCTTGGCTTAATATAATAAATAATGACCCACCTGTTAAGCCTGGCTTTCTCTAAGTTTACTCCAGAGAAAATCCTCCTATATGACCCCCTGGTAAGATCACACAAGCCAGAGACCTTTGGTGAAGAGAAATATTGGTACACAATCTAACTCTGCCTCTTTAAGAACAAATATAATCACTTGCCCAAGTAAAAGGGTCCCTATAGTTCACTCTTTTATCCCACAGTCCAACTGCACACAAGATTTGGGGATCACTAATGAGACTGTCATCTCAACTCCTTGGTATAATATATATTACATTGACTGGGTTGGTAGACTCCATGGTCTCATCCAGTAGTCCCAGGTCCCTGATCAGCTGGGGTTTCTCCTATATACTCAAGTTAGCACCCATATATGGTAGCACTTCCTAATGGCTCAGTGGTCCCACCACCAGCGCCCATAACTGTCCCACCTCAACCCTGGATTCTTGACAGGATCATGCAAATGTGTTGTCCTTAACTTCAGCATAAAAATGCACCATCCACTTTTGTCACCTTCATGAACAAGGTTTTTGCCCTGCATATTGGAAAGTATGCCCTTGTTTACCTGTGCAGCATAATTGTATACAGCCCAAGCAGAGAACAACATCATAAAGATCTAGAAGCCATATTTGCCACAATGGCGCAGCACAAACTCCTGGCTAAGCCATCCAAGTGCCAATTCTTCTAAGAGTAGCTATCTTTTCTAGGCTATTTATTATCAAAAAACAGAATAAAGTCTGATGAAAAAATCCAAGCCATCTATAAAATGCTTACCTTTAAAGATAAGAGCAAAATAAAGACCTTAATAGTAATGGTGGCCTATGTTGGTTGGTTTATCCTCAGCTGTGGTGTCTTCACCGCCCTTCTGTGTCAGGATAACTCCTGACATCTGAGACAAATACAGCCAAGTTGGGAACTACATCAGAAAATACAGACTGGTGCAATGGGGGAATTAAAAAATTCAAATTGGGCCAAACTTATTTTACCAATCATGATAAAGGAGTTGCATAAATTAAATCATTTATGTAACCATAAATCAACAATTGATTGATAGAAATCTATGTTCAAGAGAGCGTTTTAAAGCTCTTGTCAATACTGACAACTTTTTCTAATATTTCCGAGAACAGTTGAGACCATCAATTAAATTAAAATTGAGTTAAAGCAATCCCCCTGCATGACAACCAGCTGCAATTAACAATGCTATCCATGCAACTGTAACTCAGTGAAAATTTGTTGGATTTGATGATAACTCATTTGAAAGAGCTATTTGCATTTCCAACCACTTTTATTAATTGATGAGCACCTGTCAAAAATCCCAATCACCAGCAATTGTAATGAGTACAGAACCTTGTAATTAATGAGCTACAAGATCACCAATATGTAGAATTAATTTGCATACACCAATTATTTCTATGGTTTCGCCTCATTTCTATAAGCACCTATAAAAGAATAATTCTTAACTAGTTAATAGTTCAAGATATCATTGAAGCTCAACCCAAATCTTTGCTATCTATTCAGTCCATTATAGAAAGTGATCTCTGCTATTTCTAACACAGCTAGGCTTTAAACCCTGTTAGATATCACAGGTGTCATGTCTAAGTTTGTATAGACACCACAACATGACATCTGCTTCTGAAAACTCAAGAAAAAGTTGGTATACAAGCTCATTCTACAATACCTTAGACAGAATGACAGCTATCAAATGGAGACAGATGTTTCATATGCCTTCATAGGCAGAGTATTTTTTATCAAGACCAATTATGGAAGCTACCTACCAGTGGCGTTGAATTGCAGAATTCAACCTGTAAGGAGTTTTGATATCCTATCCATGAAAAGGAGCTGCTTGCCATTGTTCACTGGATTGTCAATTGGCATTGCTATCTCAAACTTCATGAAGAATTCACAGCCCTCACAGATACAAAAGTCTCATTTACTTCAAGACACAAATTGATCTCTTGCAAAGAAAATCCCAATAGACAGTGTTCCTTGAAAAGTTTGACATGAAAATACAATACAAACTGGGACCAGAGCTTGTGAATGAAGATCCTCTATCACAGCTCTATGTCCAATCAACTAGGGACCAAGATAGACTGGCCCCAGACTGGCCCTCCTTGTATTCTGTACCAAGGATGAGGGGTTCCCTCTGGGTACTACAGACATCACCTGTGATACTATAGTTAAGAGCAAAAACTTATTTATGGAGTATACCACACATTGAACCAAAAAAAATCCAATTTAATCACCATTCCTTACATTCATATGCATCAAAGAGTGGACACTATCTTACGTCACCGCAAAGATCTTGGACACATCAAAGAAAAGATATCTGTAAGGGCCCTTGAAACACCAGGTGTGGTGGCTCATCCTTTACTGAAACATCTGCAAAGTACCAGAACAATGTGAGGGGTGTGGAAAGTATGCCAAGAGCAGCACAGCATCTAATTCAGCACTCCCAATCTAAACACAACTGCCATTCAAGGGTTGGGCGCTAGAAACTGTCACCCAATGCCGGAAAAGGCTAGCTAGAAGAATTACAAAGTCATTGCTATTGACTTTGCCACCAGGTGGCCAGTGGCACAGGCTGTCATGGCACACACTAGCAACAATGTATGTTGTTCTTGTTGTGAGCTGAGGCACAGCACAGAGTCACAACGGGAAATCCTAACCTGTCAGGATGCCCTTTCTTTTATTATTGCTGGTAGTATATTTTCAGGATCACTAAGACCAGTTATCCAAGGCTTTGTTTGATTCACAAACAAATTTACACCTATTCACCTTCTTTCCTTCATTCCCTTGCTCTATCAGTCAATTTTATCTAGATTAATGGTTAATTCATCTTTTTGAAGTTACCTTTTATTCAAGACAATTCTCAAACCCGCTATCTTTTTGCTAAGGTTAGCAACAATTAATCCAAACTCTTACCTTTCACATTTTTCAAAGTGGCTTACACCAGCGCTTTGGAGCTTGTTTTTCCATCTTCTTGCCCGCTCTTTGATCTCCTGTTTGTTTTCTTGCTTAAACTAAGCATTTCAAGCAGTCTGCTGCGTCTCCTAACTTCCCTTTACCTTCTACTTAACTTTTTAAAGTTAAATGTAAGTAGAACCATGTTTTCTCTGCCTCTCTTCACAGCAAGCTTTCCTAACCACCTTTGGTTAGAGTTCTTCTCCATTTTTTCTCTCCTCAATTCAGATCTAAATAAAAGACCTGAGTTTTGTCCAATCTCAACTTAAGCTGAGATTGTTTGACTTGCACCTCAAAAAGGTATGTGTTAGGTTTTGTGGCTTGTGTTTCATTTCCAATTTTAGTTTAAGTTTTATCTTTGATCTTATGATTCCCTTTGACTTTCTATTTCATCAGCTAGGTAGTTTCTATAGTAATACCCACAATTTGATTGTTGATAGTTTTAATTCTCCAACTAGTGGTGAGCAACTCCCTGACTTATAAATTGATTTTTTGACCAAGTCATCAGTCATTAAGACTGGACTCTATTTATTTTCTTAGGTTTAATCAGCCGTCTCAGCCCTTATTTTACTTCCTATAAGCTTCTAGGAGCCCTAGTCTAGTTCTTACTACAAACCTTACCTACATTTTTGTATTTGACCAACATAAATATAACTGGGTTAAAAGCTTTAGTTTACAACCATCTTCCCCAAACTATGAGACCTTACATAACCTTAGGATTGGATTTGTATTAAGTCTTGGTTGGAATGGCAGGGAAGGCTATGCAATCACCTTGTGGCCCTGATTGAATAATATCTGCTAGACGTGGCTAGAGAGGCGCCAAAGTATGTGAAGACACAAAGGTAAAAATGTGAATAGAGCTTAATTTTTATTGGTGGATAGTAAATGGAATATATACTGTGTAGCTTTACCACAAAACAGTGCATGGACAGTAGGATCACTCACCACAAGCATGAGTGGGGCAAGTGATTTGCGCAGAGTCAGGAAACTGAACAAATGTATTTCCCAGCTTGGAGCCAGACTCATTTTGAAGGGCAAAAGCAAAAGATAGAGATTTGTCCTTGAAATAACCCATTGAAGGCAAAATCAAAACCCTGTGAATGGCAACATTCACAACAGTTCTATAGGCAGGAGGATAATAATTAAATTTTAAAGCCAGAACTGCACTTCACAGACAGTGGCAAAGAACCCATGTCTGATGGTATCAACATATACCTGACCAAACAAGGAGTTGAGCCACTATAACCATGCCCTACCATCCTCAGGCTAATGGTAGTGTAGAACCTCTGCATGACAGCCTGGTGCAGGCTTTTTTAGGGTACCCAAGGATTGGCCCAAACGGTTACCAGCTGCCCTCCTGATATGCTGGACCTGGGTGAACTGGTCTATGACACAGCACAATATAGTTCAGGCCTTAAAAGGACCAGATGTCATGGCCATAGTTTTCCCAGGTGTGGTCTGGCCAAAGCACTGCCACTCAGGGAAACCCAGCCCAAAGCCCCGCCCGCTTGCGGTGATTGTAGATTTAAATCTAACAATCAATCACAAGTGGGTGTTGGCACGGGAGATTGGGTCTGAGTGGGGCGCAGATGCCCCACACCCAATTTTCCCTTCCTTGTCTGCTGGTCATCAAATCTTGACCCAAAGGAGGTCAAGTTACAGCTTACAGAACCACCATTAATGTTATCTGTAAGCTGTCCAAATACTGTGTTCAAGGAGGCCACCTCATCAAGATGTACCCAAAGGCCTTAAGTAACAATTGTCCCCAACAAACCACCTTAGTAGTTTGATATTTATCCTCAGAAAAATATCTTGCCTCAATGATTCACTTATTTCAATATTTTCCGATCAGATTTTTAATAACCAGACTGCTAGATTCTGCTTTCTCACCTCTGTGATTTCCTGGTAATCTTCCACCTCCTGCTGAAATGATTCCTGAAACCCGCAAAATTGAATGTGAGCCTATCTATGCTGCTGATTCCTTGACGTTGAGCCAAATGAAGGTCTTCTTGATGTATCTGTGCATAATCTTCTGCTGCACCTTTCCTTATTCACTCTTCAAGGGTTATCATTTACGAGTAAACATGCACCATCTCCTCCTCATTGGTAATGTCATCCTCATTTGGGTGTATATTCCCCATTTGATTTATAACAGAAAGCTCTCACTTTACTTCACCCTGACACCTGAATTGAAAATAAAACAAGTCCCATCTAGAAACATCTACAATGTATGACTGGCCAATTCTGACCAGCAATCCAGAGAAGAAAAATGGCTGCAAGAGACACTGATCCCCCTAAAGGAGAGACAAAAGGTTGGGACAAGGTTTTGGGAATAATGGTGACACAAACAAGATACAGCCTGAGAAAGTGGGCCCCATCATCATACTAAAGATAAAAAATGGTAACACTTAACTATTCCAAGAATCAGGTAAGAGGAAGCTGGACAAGATTTTGCACCATGACTGGCTTATACTATAAAAGGCTGACAAAAGTATTGTGTGGTAATTATACTAGTAACAGAATAGCAGCTAGTGGAACATGGAGCTGGCACCCTGGTGACCTCCCTGCCAACCAAGGAGGCTGACTCTCAGCTGGAGGGGAGGTGTAAAAAAGAGGGTTCAACCCCTAGCAAGGTTCCGCACAAGAGGTCACAAGCCACCCAACTTAACTTCCCTGGTACTTGAAGCCAAATGCGGAAGTCAACTTAAAGTACTAAACAAGGAAACAGGAACCAATGACAATCTGGACCTGGTGGCAACTCGATTTGGTGATTCACTCATTAGCAAGATCAAGCCGCCCCCTTATTGAATCCAAATGTAAGATATACATAATCTTGTTCCTTTTAAAATGATTCACCACGATGATATAATCTCCCATTTCCCAACAAAGGCATTATCTAACAACCAACAGTTTCCCCGTGTAACTCGGCTAATACAGGTCAGTTACAGTATAGGGATGTGGTTTGATATGCCGCTTATCTATTAAAAAGCTATAGCGAGCATCATTGAGGGGAGCGTTGCAGTGCTAAACACTGGTTTTTGAAGCAAGATCTCAATAGCAGCGGAAGATATAATATCATTGATAATAAAAAGCTTGATGTTATTATTTGGAATGTTTTCAGATGGTGGATCAAATGAAAAATGGGGGTTTAACCAATATTGGCTAGCCTTTTATTGCTGTAAACCTTTATAAGGTGCAAAAAATAAAGGTTGTTATGAAATGGGCTAGCTATGATTCTTAACCCAGGCCGGCTTGGAAATCGACCGGAACTTGTTCGTATCTGGAGGACTCATGATCTAGTTTGGAATCGAGAGCGGATCGTGCATTTTTATTGATCTGATTGGATGCAGAAATCAAGCTAGGCCTTCGACTGAATTTTTGTCGGCGAAACAGGGAGATTAGAGTTCAACTTTTGAGTTTAGCTCAATAAACCTTTGAAGTTTAAAAATGTGCGTTATCGAAGCCCAGTGTTTAAGGGGTCGTGATTAAGTCATGAAGTTTAGATAAAAAGCAACCAGTCCAGGGTACAGTTTCGGTTTTAAAAACGCGCCGTATTACCCAAAAATCTCGCTTGGAATATGTACAGATTTACTGGGTTGGTTAATTGGAAATTCAAAGCTTTGTGCAAGTCAACGAGTACAAAGTGTCGGCTAAGATATCAACCACCTTGGCAAGTTGGGGCTAATTTTGTTTCTGGGGACCCAACCCAAAATGTGTTTTGTAAATCAGTTTAATGTGGCGGACCATTTAAAGTAAGTGAATTGTGACAGTCTCCTAAAGCCATAATAATCATTATTGGGGTGCTACATATAAACTGTCGGACTGGGTGCCAATCCCACGGCTAGTTTAGGATTGGCTTGGCAACTGGAATAACGCGATGCATACGCTAGACATGCTCTGCCAAAGGATCGGATCTGCTTTGGTCTAGAGATTTTTATGGAATCAAAAGCATCATGTAGTATATTTAATGGTAAAATGGGTCAGTGAGGTTTGCATTGAGGTTCTTGATCGGAGACTTTGCTTTAGAAGGCAAGGCACAACTTTTAGAACAGTCTGCCACTCGCATCCATGGTATGTTGGTCCAATCTATATTAGGATGATAGAATAGTTTAAGCTAGCTGCATCACAAAGCATAATTCAGCTGGTCGAGGCTTGTCGGATGTTAAGCTATTGGGACATTAGCTGCAGCTACAACTAGCCTAGGATGATTCCAGTACTTGGCATAGTTTTTGAAATGGGCTCGTTCAAGTTTTGCTAATAAAATTCAAACAAAACAGTCCTCCCATCACCATCCCACACTTGAGTAGAATTATCAGCCTCACAGTCGCCTGCATAAAAGTATTCCAAGCCACCCAATTAAATCCCTCGGTATTAAACTAAGGGAAGGGAATAAATTTGTACTTTTATAATCATATAGATTGATGAACACTAGTAGCTATAATAGGAGATAAGCAATATACAAATCATCCCCAACCAATAAGGAGCATTGTAAAGCCAGCAAAAGAGCACCCACTGATATTTATCCATTAGGGATCCTACTCGGAATAATTTGATACAAACTCTAATCCAAACTAAGACGAGATAAAAGCTCTAATTGATCCATACACCTTTAAACCAATCATAAACATGCCACTGATTGATTAATCATCCTATATCGGCTAAAGTATTGTAACGCTTTTAGGCGTAAGCGTTAAAATAGAACTAAGTCAAGTGGATCTGGTGGGTTGATTGATTGGTGATAAAGTTAAGCACAATTTCAATGGGAACTGTCTTTATTGGGGAAAGCGGGAAAGGTTTATATACCTTATTGAAAGTGGAGGTGAAACAACATACCCGGTTCTAATTCATTGCATTGCTGCAGATGTGGGGTGGGTTGAGGACAGCTTTGAGAAGGGGGATTCCAGAACTGCATATGGGGGAACCAAGGTGCATCGAAGTGCATGGTCTGTTCTGGGGCAAAAATCATAAGTGGATGGGGCTGACAGGGCTTCAAGGTCATCTAAATTTAGAGTTGAAAATACTGAAGTTCAGTTAACATAGTGTTAACCAATTACTTTCACCACATTCCCCTACTTAAACAAAGCCACGGTATTCTTTAAGTCTGGTGCCATTCACCATATTAGGGAGGTGATTTCCATCCATGTCCTTAAGGAAGTAGTTGTAGTTAGGGGCTATACTAGCAATTTGGAATGGTCCTGACCACTTCTGCATGAACTTCTTGGACTTGGAGTTTTGAAGAGAGCTCTTAAACAACAGAACATACTGGTCAACCTTGAACTTGGGTAGTTTGTACTGGGTATGATCTCTTGCTTGCATCTGGCGGGCTTTGGCTACTAGATTTTCCTGATTGGTCTCATGTTTGTTCTGCATCATTTGGGTTCGGTTGGTAGATTCCACTTTGGTATAACTACGGGGGAGGTTCAAATCAACACCATATAGTACTTCAAAAGGAATCATTTTGGTGGAAGAATGGACTTTGATAGTTCCATAAGGCTCCTGGGAGTTTTTTGTCCCAACTAGTTGGGTATCCCATACAAGTCTTTTCCAGGGTTTTGACCAGTGTCTTGTTAAATTGTTCAGTAAGGCCGTTACATCTAGGGTTGTATGTGGTGGCAAAGCGATGATTTGTAGACACATGGGATATCAAGTCTCGGATAAATTGGTTTTTAAAGTGGCTTCCCTGATCGGTCAATATCTGGGAAGGAGGTCTGTAGGTTGTAAAGATATCCTTGTACAGGAAGGTAGCCATCTCTATGGCTGTGGCTGCTTTAACTGCTTTGCATATCTGCCATTTGGTGAAGTATTCAGTGGCTACCAGGAGGTACTGGTTTCCTTGACTGGTCTTAGGAAGGAGACCTACAAAATCAAGCCCCCATAGTTCAAATAGTCCTTCAACTACAATTGGGTTGATTGGCTTTTTTGATCCTTGAGTTCAATCATAAAAGGTACAGGCTTCACACTGCTGGATGTGCTCTATGACTTCCTTGTATAGCCCTGGACACCAGTATAGGATACTTGCTCTGTCCATGGTTGCTTGCTGACCAAAATGTCATGCTTCATTGTGGACTTCTTGGAGTGCTTTCTTGCGTTGGTCCGGTCTTGGGATTTCTCGTAACTGAGTTTTCTGCTTTAGAAAGAGCTTTCCTTCAATAACTGTGAAGCGTGAGCAGTAAACTAGGAACTCCTTGGCATTCTTTGCTTGGGGGAGAATTCTGTGTTCTAGTGCTCTGTAGACTGCTTCCAACTTAGGCTCATAGGGAGTTACTTGGATGTTCAACAGGGAGAATTGTCTGGAGAGTCCGTCTGCCACTTGGTTGAGCTTTCCTGGAATGTGTTTCAACTCAAAATTAAATTCCATTAATTCCATCAGCCATCTGGTACGTCTTCTGAAAGGGTTCAAATTGTTCAAGATGTACTTAACTGCCACATTGTCTGTATGGATAGTGAATTTGTGTCCCAATACATAGTATCTAAATTTTTGGAGAGCATGTAATACTGCAAGGACTTCTTTGTCGTATATATAGTAGTTCAATTTGTGCTCGGTGAGTTTCTTTGACATGTATTCAATGGGTTTCATCTTGTCCTCAAATTCCTGTTGGAGTACTGCTCCCACTGCAATGTCACATGCGTCCATAAAGATGTGAAATGGAATGTTGAAGTCAGGGTATGCCAATACTTTATCGCTTGAGAGGGCATCTTTAAGTGTCTGGAAGGCTTGGTCTTGATCTCTGGTCCATAAGAAATCAGCTTTGGCTTTGGTAACATCAAACAGGGGTGCAGCCAATCTACCATAGTTCTCTATGAAGTCATGGCAATAGCCTACGGTCCCAAGGAAAGATTGGACTGCTGTGACTGACATTGGCTTGGGCCAATTCTTTACCACCTTTACTTTGAAGGGGTCAGGCTGTCTCCCGTGACAGTCAATTATGTGGCCCAATAGGTGAAGCTCCTGTACTGCAAGGATAGTTTTATCTGCATTAATACCAAGGTTTGCAGTGCAGATGCAAGAGAAAACTTCATGTAGGTGAGTCATGTGTTCCTCAAATGTCCGGCTATACACTGTAATATTGTCCAGATAGACTGACACAAACTTGTTCAAAGTACCATGAAAGATGTTATTCATAGTGTTTTGAAATGTACAGGGGGCTCTGGTGAGTCCAAAGGGCATTCAGGTGAACTCAAATTGGCCAAATTTGGTGACAAAGGCTGTCTTTTCCTGGGGCTCTGGGCACATTGTAATCTGGTAATATCCAGAAAAAAGGTCAATGTTGCTAAACCATCTGGCGCCTGAAAACTGGGTGAGGATATCCATAATGCAAGGTAAGGGGTACTTTCCAGTGATTGTCACTTGATTTAACAGAATGTAGTTCACACATAAACGGATTTTACCATTCTTTTTTGGGACCAACACAATAGGGGATGCCCAGGGGGACTGACTTGGAACAATTAGTCCAATATTGAGCATTCTTTTGAGTTCCTTCTCAACAAATTCCTCCCAAGATTTAGGGAGTCTGTACGGAGGGCGGAAGATTGGAGCGGCATCTCCAGTGATGATGACATGTGGGGCTGCGTGGGCCAGAGGAAGTTGGTCTTGGTCTTTTACCAGTTGATCTTTGAACTCACAGACCAAATTATATAGGGTGTCCGCCTGATCCACAGTGAGATTTGAGTCAAAATCCAACATATCCAACAACTCTTGGCATAGGAAGGACAAACTGACAGGGTCTGAATCCAAGTATGGATCAAGGTGAGAGGTGGGATCAGTATACGATATGGGGAGGGGCATCAAGTTTCTATCCTTACGCATTGTCCAATGATTGTTTTCATAATCTGTATTGATCATGAAGTCCTTGAGAGTCTTTTGGCCAATGAGGATGTTATATTGGTTGTATGCAAATACCACCGCATCAATTTGCTGGGAGACACCTTGAATGCAGAGCTCTATTCCACAAACAATACCTTCACAGGGAGTATTACGGCCATCAGCCAACATGAACTGGGAATCACATGCCGCAATGTCTGTATTTCCAATATGGTCAAGGAAATCCTTTGAGATGATGTTTGCATATGAACCGCCATCAAGGATGACTGATGTGGAGTGTCCATCTACCATTTCAATTGTACGAGGTGCACCTGTTTCTGCCAACATAGAGGGGAACGTTCTTCTAGGCCTGATACCAAGAACTGTGTTTTGGAGGGCTTGGCAAAACTGGGGGCTAACCTTGCAGAATTCTGCCCATGAGACTTGGATGTTGGTATTTTCCAACAATCTCATTGCATGAGCAGATAACTTCTGAGCCTCTGCCTTTGTCACTGGACCCCCAGGGAGTCAAATAGTTGGTAGGCTCTTGGGTGGTTGTGGGTAATCATAGGTAGGCTTATCCTTTGGGTGGGGGTTATCATCCGTGTCCATAGGGGAGTTGATAAAACTTATGTGTTCAACCAAAGGTCCTGTTTCCATATCAGGCTGCTCTGGGGGAGGAGTACAAGGTTGCTGGGGGTACTTAACTGGTGTTAAGAGGACACCATCTGGAAGGGGACTCTGATTGGAGGGAGGACATACAGATTCAGGTACAGTCTCAACACTTACATTGGGTGACACCATCTGGATAGGTTCTGATTTCTGAGGAGTATCCTCCTTCTGGTCAAAACTATTGTCTTCAAATTTAGCATCCAGTAACTGCTCCTGGGAAATCAGATCTTCAACTGGTACAGGCATAGATTCAGGGTCAGACTGAAGGCTTGGGAGCTTAGTCATGGCGTCATCCAGTTGTTCACTGATTTTCTTTTCAATGGCTATGTGCTGATCTTCACCTAACTCTTCAGAGAGATTTGCCAGCTTATCCATAAGCTGTTGGATGGCATCTTCAAAAGTCTTTAGGTGGGCTCTAATACCATCTTTGTCCTCAGGAGATGGAGCATCTTCTCTTTGCACACCTTTTTTAGTCATTCAAACTGGGCTAGAGGCTCTAGTAGGTGTTGGCTCCTGGATACAAGTGTGCTTTGGTTCTAACGGTGTATGGGAGCTCAACATTGTCATTGCCTTTTCAATGATGGGTGATACTAGTCAAGGGTGCTTGTTTGTGCTCTGTACTGGAGGTGTAGCATTACACTTTTCTACTGCCATCAATTCCAAAAACATAGATTCTGCTATCTTTGGCTTGATACGTGCAAAGCGTGCAGGACATTTGTCGCTGGTGTGGTCCTTTTCCACGCCGCAATACCCACACCGTTTGACTGGGAAGTTTGCTGCAATGTGGCCAAGCTTCTGACAGTTGTAACATGTAGGGGGCGGCCCAAAGTGTGTTGCACCAAGAAGGATTTAAGGACTGCAATTTCCTCCAAAAGTGAAGAGGATTCAACTTTAACCTCCTTGATGGGCTTCTTTTTACAGAACAGATTCCATTCTGACTTTTCCCGTTCATTTTCATCAGGCTCATCTTCTACACAGTCCTGATACTGTGTGAGAATGCGATCATAGGCGTCTTCAAGATTGTTAGGGCCCTCTTGACAAAGGAAACGTGCGTAGATGGCTGGAAGGGCGTCCTGGAGGAACAGAATTCCATAATATTTATCAAAACGGGAGGTGGCCGCCTCAGCTTTGTCGTCATTTAGGTCCACATTCTGCTCGTCCAATGTACACTTAACCAGTCTGTGAAAAGCCGTGATAAATTCAGGGAAACTGTTGTACAAGCTAAGCTTAATGGAACATAACTGGGTGAGAGGCTTGGCTTCACGAGGTACAAATTGTTTGATGGCCGCTTTACGCCAGTCCTCCCAGTCTTTGTATAACAAGTTGTCATGCCACTTAGCAGCCTCAACATCCAAGAATTGGGACACTGTTAACAGCTTTTCATTGTCAGGGACTCTGAAGAGGGTGCAGTGGTTTTTGAATTTGCAAAGCCAGAGTTTAAAATCACCCTTGGCATAGTGAGGGAGTTGCTGTGCCGCCATGTAGCGGGCAATTAACAGGGGCAATACCATATCCGTGTTTTGTGGAGTGTCTACTACACTGGTTGCAGGAGGGCAAGACAGGGTGGGTGACGGTTTCAAAGATGGGGAAACTGGATTCTGGCTGAAGGACATACTATCTATATATCTAAACTTTCTTAATAGCTGACTAGGAGGAGGACACTTACAATAGTCACGGTGTACGCGGCTGGGTCACAAGTGCTTTTGTTGTTTGTTTTGGTTTGGGCAGGATCACCATGTAACGCTTTTAGGCGTAAGCGTTAAAATAGAACTAAGTCAAGTGGATCTGGTGGGTTGATTGATTGGTGATAAAGTTAAGCACAATTTCAATGGGAACTGTCTTTATTGGGGAAAGCGGGAAAGGTTTATATACCTTATTGAAAGTGGAGGTGAAACAACATACCCGGTTCTAATTCATTGCATTGCTGCAGATGTGGGGTGGGTTGGGGACAGCTTTGAGAAGGGGGATTCCAGAACTGCATATGGGGGAAACAAGGTGCATCAAAGTGCATGGTCTGTTCTGGGGCAAAAATCATAAGTGGATGGGGCTGACAGGGCTTTGAGGTTGTCTAAATTTAGAGTTGAAAATACTGAAGTTCAGTTAACATAGCGTTAACCGATTACTTTCACCACAGTATCCCAAGTGGTACAAACAATGTTTGATTTGCAAAAGAGGGGCCGCAGTGCTTGTATTTAAAAAGATTCATCCACTTGGATCTTAAGCCTCCACCAAAGCAAACCTTTTTAACCAATTACAATAGCTGAATGGCTACAGACTAACTTTATGTTTTTCAAAAAATTTACTTGACCCTTTCAACGCATGGCTCCCCAGGGTATACAAGTTTAAAGGACGATACCCCCTTTCCCGGAGTTTTTCAAAGAAAAATTATACCATTGCCGCCCAAACAGGTTATCCCTGTACCAACCCGGTTAGAAGATTGGTTCCACTAACATAAAACCCTCAAAGTTTATCACCAAACTCTTGCCGCCCAACCATTCTTGGTACCAGCCAATTTAAACCTGGCATGATTGCAGTGAGAATCCAGCTCCCATAATAGAGCTAAAATGAATATATAAGCTCTAGTCAAGGGCTGGAAAAGATTTAAAATAAAGAACTTTGCGCTTGCCATACTTTAAGAGATATGCTATGATGTACAACCAGATGCAGAATTAGTCAAGTCAGGTATAACATTTGCCACTCAGCTTACAAGCCAAAGTTTACCCTTGGTCCTTCACATGACCTATCTATAATAAAACCCCCGGCCATCACCAAGATCAATACACTATGCCAGATTTATGTTATCTCACTATACAACCTCACATGATTTTGAAATAGTAAGCATTGTTCCCCTGTATCATTGCTTCCCCCAAGCCTACTCTCAACAGATTAAACAAACTTGATCAGAACCATTCAATTTTTTCCTGGGGTTAGAGTTGTTGTAAATGGAATATAGTACCAATATTTCCATGAGCCAAGGTTCCAACCTCTTCCTTAGCTGCAACAACTCTAAATGACTCAGGATCAAAGGGAAAGCTCACCAAGGTATTCTTATAATGAGGTGAACCAAATCCAAAACCAACCATTCCCCCAACCCAGCACTGCTTCAGATAGCAGCCATAGATCTAAAGACCCAATAATTGGGGGATTATTTTAGCTAAGTAGGGTATCAAGTTGGCCACTTGGACCCTGGTGAGCGCAGTCACAATGGGATAAACTGACATTATCCATTAAAAGGCCTTTGTGTGTATGTTATAACGTCCAAAATTACCGGCTAAATACATGAGTATGTAGTATATTAAGGTGTATATAGCTACAGGCTAAGTGGAGTGGGGTGAAAACAGTGTGGGCCAGGATGACTGATTGGAGTAGTTGAGCTGCACTGGCTCCTTGTAAAAGTACTTGCCAGTTGGATCATTGAATGGCCCATGTAGTTGATAGTGTTGGTGGCCCCCAATCCCAAGGCAGGCTGTAAGGACAGCCAAGAAGATAAGGTGGTTCATATTCTAGTCCTGGGGAAGGGCAGACAAAGCTTAGTGTCTTTAACTTTCTGAAGGACAAAAGTCTTGGTTGATTTATGTCATAACAATTGGGGGGCAATTTGCGTAATGATAGCACAAACTATCATCAAGTGATTGAGCCTTATTATATACTATCATCCTTGGTGGGGCATGAATTTTGCAAAACATTGAACAGGGGACCCCAGACACTTGGTGTTGTCTGAAATCCCCTTTTGGGAATGGGGTTGGAGGGGCTTGGCAAGCAATGAATTGTTAATCTTGGCCTTGCATTGCTTTAAAGCTTCTTCAGACACTTGCATGCACCCAAATTCCACTTCTGCAATTACTGCATTGAGTGTTTTGCAGGGCAGCCTGTCAGCCCCATCCAGATTTGGTAGATTCCATATTTGGGCAGCACTTCCCCCTACATTTAGGTTTGGTGAAATTGCCTTTTTGGGTTTCTCAATTTGGCAATTTCCCCATCTAGCAGGGGTGGACAGTCCCACCATGAAGGGTGTGCTGTCCCCTGCCAACTGGCTGGGTGGCAGCCAGCCGCGCGGCCAGGGTATAAACCCAAATTTTAAAATATTTAAATTTTTAATTACCTTTTTATCTGCTTGTTGTTTTGTGGCAGCTTCCTCAATCAGGGGGAACTGCTGCAATTTTTTGTCTTGATTTTTAAGACTGAATGTGCATAAAATGTTGTCTTGCAAGTGGTTGTTGTCAGGAATGATCCTGACATAGAAAATAAGGGCTGCTCTAAACCCCTGCCTTGACTAGGCATAAACCAACTGTTTTTTTTAAAGACAGTTTATCCAATACTTGAGCCCTCCCATGTGACCCAAAAAATTTCTGGGGAGCTAAGTTATAACCAATGCTGCTAAGGAATCCAAGTCTTTCATCCGGAATCAGCTCTCATGCCTTTGATCCCAGTACCCCAAATAAAATTTTCATCTTCATATTACAATTGGTTCCAAGTTTAACCTTGAATGCTCTTGATTGAGCTTTATAGAGATACAACAGCCTAAAAACCTAGGCCACAAATAACAAACCTGATCTAGAGCTCTTCACAGGGAGCAACATGGCAAAAGTTATGGCCCAGAAGGTCCAATTGAAGCAATCATTTTGACCCTCTTTGGCTTTACCCATGCCCCCACCAACTCGTGGGTTTGGTCTGTAATAGAGTTTGGGGTTAATGATAAGCCTCTACTCAAGGTGATACTCACTGTCTTTGGAAAGCTACCCATTATTCAAGGTTCAGGTTTACCCTAAAGGGATTCAATAGGTGGATTGCTCAGCAGGATGCTTTCCCAGGACCTGCACTCTGAAAACCTGATTATGCATCTGAACCAATTGTAGCTCCATGTTTGGACGTGAGAGGGCACCTTTCCTGGAAGAGGACAGATATCTATAATAGGGCAGGGCTGCTATTGAGAAATGGAAGGTTTCTTACCTTGGTAGATAGATCCAGGGTCATCCTGGGGGTGGCATGGTGCACAACCTGAACTGGGGCTGATCTTTCAATAACGTACCTAGGACATATTCCTGGAATTGGTTTCACTCTCTATAAGAGATTGTTGCCCCATATTTCAAATTTTGAGGCATAGATGGAGTACTGTTATATACATTGTGGGGTGATGCATTATGTGCCCCCTGCACATAGTAATATATGCTATCAGGCAAGGTGTTGACCCCAGTTGCAGCACAAGTTGCTAGGCAGCTGTAGAGAATAAAGGCCTGGTGTAAAGCCCAGCTGTAAAGACACAGCAGAACTTACTTTCTATAATTAAAGAGAAAAATAGATAGCAATAGATTGGGTTTAACTTTGATGATAGCTTAGCTATCAGATATTCATAGGGTGTTTATTTATAGTATCTCCCTCTGTGCAAAGTTTTACAAGTGGGAGTGCAAGCAGGGAATGGAGAATCTCAAAAGACTGGGTGATGAAGATTTAAATCAGGTATTTGGAATATAGTCAAACCTTTGTTCTTCTACTATCTGGGTCTGGATTGTCAATTCTTGGTTGTAGCCAATGGCTTACTATCATGAGGGGAAATGGGCCTAAGTCTTTCTCAAGGTCTAATTTTAGACTGGGTAGTAAGGTTTGGCAAGAGTCTGGAATAAGCCATGTGGTCTGGGCCCCGGATCCCCATTGGTTGGCTCCAGGATTGATGGCCAGGGTTTGGATTTGTTCCTGTATTGTTCAAGGACTGCATGGCCTGCTTCTATTTTTATCCCCTGATTCTGGGACTTATCTGATTGGTTCCTCTCAAGGTTCTGTGTTCCAATTGGTTTTACACGCAAGGTGGTCTCTTAACGGGCACTTATTCATTATTAAATGATGCTCAAAATACAAAGAGCTTCAAAATGAGTGGTTGATCATTCATTTTGATTTTGTATTCGCTGAGGTACACTTGCATGAATGACATCATTTCATGCAACAGGAGTTCATACAGGGGGGATCGCTTTTGCTCAATTTAGCTCTCGATTGGCCTTTTTGACCTGGCTTAATTCATTAATATAAATTGTAGGCAAGGCTGAGAGCTCTTGAATGCGGGTTTGGGCATCGGCATCCGTTGATTAAGAGCTGAGATATGATTGCATGAATTACGTCATCTATGCAACCATGACATCATGCTTAATGAAGTAATGGCATCTCAATCAGGCATTTCGCGATTCTTCCCCTTTTGCACTAGACTGTGCTTATTTTTTTGCCTTGATCCTTATTCAGAGCTTATGTCAGGAGTGATCCTGAACCTGGAGACCCACCAATAAACTCAAGTCCAGCAGCTAGTCAGGCAATAGCTGTGGGGATGTGATTCTTATCCCAGAATTTCTGGGCTATCAGGGTTGCAAAAAAGTATACAAAAAATGTCTTAACCATTAATAGCAATATCTAGAGAGAAACACCACAATTAAGCTCTCCAATGGAAGACTTGCTCCAGCAAGGTACCAAAGCAAACATCTTTGATGGGATGGTAAGGCTCAGCCGTGGATTTCAGGAAAGGTTCCCAACTATCCTGGTCCATCTCTAGCTTTGCAGGATACTTTTAAAGCAGCGGTCTAGCTTTATTGGCTGCCGATGTTTAAATGGAGCTGATACACCAGGTACGGTTATCTGGTTTGAAACTGGGCCTGCTTAGGTATGTCACCCCTCTTTGAAAGGGGCTTCCGCAGGGAGAAACAATAGAAGGATATTTCCATGGTTGTTTGGTCCCGCCAGATAGCTATACTGGTACAGGTGTTTGCCATGAATGTAGGTTGGAGTAAAATGGATGGCTGATACTTTGTTCTGTGGTGGTAATCTTATCATCCATGAATTCTATAACTTGGAAGTCTCATTATTGGATGATACAGGATGCTGGTATCTGGGTGAGAATTTAAACAGTACCTGCTATAGGTTAGCACTTGTAGGGCCCCTGGGTGAAATGAGATATGGGTATGCGTGTTGCGGGACTCTCAACTTCAATATCAGGGTACAGTCTGTTAAGGGAAATGTTTAGTAAAGATCCTTAAAGGGGTGAGGCTAAGGTGTATTAGTAATTTAGCAGGGTGAAAATATAGATAATGTTGCAACATCTACAATTACTCCCTCTTGGGAAAGCAATTCCCCAGAGAGATTCCCTGGCTAATCATCAAGTGGGTGGCACTCTTATCATTTGCCCATCTATACCGGGGATAAACCCTTTTGATTTCTAAGCAGAACACTACTTGGACAAGCCCCATGATATGATGATTTAAATGGACAGCATGTGGCTTCATATAATACTATATAACCATCTAAATCTATATAAATAAAGTATCATTCTCTTAACAATTTCCCTTTTTCTGGTTTTATTTACTTCCAAAAAGTATATGCTTGACAGTGATAGTAGAAGGTAGATTATCTGCACCTATGCACCTTAAAGGAAAGATTTCTTAAAAGAAAGTAACCCAGCAGGTAGCGCTACCCAATGGCTGGAGAAGCTATAGAGAAGGCCAGGACGTCCTGATGGGATACACTTCCTTCAACAATATCCTCATATCAACTGAAAAATACAGCTTCCTCAGTAGGCAAGGAGTCCTGAACCCGCCTCCAATCCAAGGCATGCCCAAAATACCCAACATTGCTTTCAGTGTCTCTGATCAGCAGAAATTGGAACCTTCTCTGGACTAGGCTGTAAAGTGCCAACCTCTGGGGTTGAAGCACCCAAAACAAGTTCACACAAGTGGGCTACCCCCAAAGATTCTGGGCAAGGGGAATTGCCCTACCTGTTACTGGGCTGCTGTCGTGCCCTGCCCCAAAGGGCAGGCTTTTCAATAACTATCAAGTTCAGGTTTGAACTTAAGTTTGAATTATTAGTATTTTCCTAATCAAATGTTTACCTTGGTTTTTGCTTGCTTTTGGGTTTGCTTTTTGCTTTTGGGTGCTCACTCATGGTTTCTTATTTATATTTCTATAGGATCCCTATTTTAAAGATAGGTTTTTGCTTTCCTTTTTATCTGCTTACACAACCGCTGCTTTCTCCGCCTGCGGTATGCAGATCTTGGCTTGCAGTTCACCAGTGGTATTCTCATACCACCATACGTCTCTCCTTGTTTATCAAACCCCACCTGCCAAGAAACTCCTTTCCATTGCCTTAATATCTTCCCCAGGACTTGGTTTTTGTACCTATATAAATAAAGATGCTAGAAGAGTAAGCCTTCAAGCCAAAATTCTAAGTGGTTTTCTCCAGCCACTATTGCAGGGGTTTACTTCAATCTTTTCATTTTATTTTTCTGGATCTGCAAATTTTAACTTTGAAATTATATTTAGGTTCATATCTCTCTGAAATTAAGTTTTAGAGTAATCACAGATTTATTTAGGTCTCATTTTGCTTCCAGATTTGCTAGGGTTTAACTATCTAGGGCAATTAGGATGGAGATAGCTTGACAAGGAGCAATTAGCCTGTTGCCACCTTTTCTTTTTAGGGATAATCTCTCTACCTTTATATTAATATACTCCCATAGAGAATATCCTGATGTAGATATCCCTTTATTTACTAATAGATCCTTATTCAATGGGTTACTTTATGTAGTTTGTTTGGGTCTAGTTAACGTGATGACGCCTTCTGTGTCAAATCATAAGTTTTTAGCAGGCCTTCTGAAGGTCCTTTTGCAAACTGTACCCACTTTTCTTTACCTTTTAAACCTAATCCTGAATGCTTTACATGGTATAGTATATAACCTTGCACTTTATTGGGCAAGACCTTACAGCTGGCTTCCGCTTTGTGAGCGGCTGGTTTGAACAACACCTTGATCACAATGGAGGCTGGGGCATGCTCAAGGATGCCTTCTTGGAAAATTTTCTTTAAATGACTCTGATGTTGTGATGATGATGGAGCTCAGAACCTTTCAAATGACGGGCACCTCTGCTGAGTACATGGCAGAGTAGGGAGACGGACATGATTGAGCTCCTGACACCATCAACTCTGATCAGGCTAGATATCACCAATGTATTCTGGTTGATAGATGTACCTTTTGAAAGTAAACCCATTTAATTTCTTCCCCACGGTCCTAACCCCATAACAATATATAGCTACGGATCAAGGCTAGGATGGTGCGATGGGTAGGAAGCATTTAGCATAGGGATAAATTAAAGGGAGGGTCGGAATTTATCCCGCCATCGCTATCTTGGCGTAATTAATGCTTAGAACGTTTCGGGGACATGGGATTTAAAGAGTTATTCCACCTCATAATTTCCCAGGGGTACCTATTTAAACGGGATGGGTTGAGGGTTCTCCTACTTCATTGGCAGTTTTCTAGGTTGGGTTGATACCAACCTGTGGACGCCAAAGTAGTTTCTATAGGGTACGTTTGTCAAGTTTGATGGCTGGATTCTGGCTTAACCGTTAGCATTTCAAGCAGTCTGGGATATGTCGGCTATTGCTGGATTAAGTGGAATTTATCCGACCTTCTTCAGTAATCAAGGTGTATGTATTTATACTTCTAAGTTCCCTTGGCATCCAAGCAAACGTGTATGGGTCAAGAAATTCTTTTGGAGGTATGGTTGGTAGGTTTAGGCTTTATTCTCAATTTCAATAAGATTGGGGTTTTTAAAAAAGATTTACTTTTGTCCCACTCGTAAGTTTAAACCATCTCCCGCCGGTATAGCCGATAAGCTTATCCACCCCTTAAAAGTCTCCCATTGCGAGAGTCCAAATAGAGTTTAGAAACTATCCAACCTTGTGTACCTGTAAGTTAATCTCCTAGAAGTCACAGGGTTTACAGAAATCACCCGATGCAGACACCATCCGCCTTCTAGCTTTAGGGCCCAAGGGTTTAACTACCCGAGGAACCAGTGAAGATTTGGATGAAGATCATCTTTGCCGCGGTGAAAACTTTAGGCTCCCGGGAGGCTTGTTGGGATATTTTTAGTGGTTATAAAGGATGAAAGTTGCGAGGCCTATACTCACTTATATAGTACCATGGCTTGGGTTAAGATTTTAACCGGGAGCAGGGATGGTTCAAGCATTGAAGATTGGCCTTTAACAATAATTGGTGAAGATTAATAATCGACTGGGGGTTTATAAAACCCGGCCAAACCTTTACCGGCGGGGTTGAACATCCCCTTTGGACGAACAAACTTTAGGGAAATTTCCGCGGGTGCCTTTTGTGGAGGGTGATTGATATTTAAGTTTGATCAACCAAGGTATTTAGCTTTAGGGGTGGTCTTAGATCTCGGGAATTTCAGGTTGGTGGCCTTAGTGATTTTGCAGTTTTATTTTATTACCCCGAGCGGTGCTTGAATAGGCACAGCCAATAAGAGTGATTGACTCGATGTATGCTGCAGCAAACGATCCCGGAGATATGGCAATTAATTTGGTAACTAGGTTTTCTATGCGAGTGAGAGTAGCTTGGCATTGCGGTGTTGACGTGGGATTGGTTGAAGCCTAGATGCATGCAATCTACTTTGTCACTTTGGCAGCAGGCTAGGTCAGTGAGTTGTCCTTGATTCAGTCGAGGCATTGTTGTTAGCTCGCTATAGATACGGGCGGGATAGCGGGTGCCTTATCCCGCAGGAGAAAGTCTCTTGGCCATGTACATCTAACTTGGGTTTGCGTCGAGGGGAGATAAAAACACGATCCTGACGGTCAAGACAGCACAATGGACTTGATTGTGATTTTCCTTTCTCTGGCGGTGCTAGCAGCCTCCAAGATCAACTTTGACGTGGAATGCAACTACTATGGGGATGTCTGCCCAAAGGTGAAGGACGGCTTTGCGTTGGCAGCAAAGTTCTTGGAGAATGCCCTTAAACTCACCAACCCAATCAACATCAAGGCGGATTATTCCGATTACACCAATGATCCTGAGTGGGATGAAGTCACAACAGGTACTCACCATTCAAAGTAAATGCTTACCCTTTAGGCAAAGGTAAACCCATGGTAGTAGCGATTGGCGATACCGTCTACCCCCAAGCCCTCTTTAAACAGCTCCCCGTTTACAAAGATACAACGCAAACCATTGAACCTTACGACATGCAGCTCTCAATCAACGGCAGACATAAGCACTTCTTTCCCAGCCAATACTCAACTACCCAAAGCCACAATGAAAACACCTTCCTCGATACCGTTTGCCATGAGATCTTGCACGGGATGGGTATATCCACCAGCTTCACCATAGAAAATAGCTTCCTTTCAAACTACAACTATACCACCTACAATAATGTCCTTGTCAGCTTCACTGTGAAACTAAATCCATTTGAGAAGCACATCTACACAAGTAATGGTATCTCCATAGGTGAATGGGTCGATGAGATGAACAAAGAAAATACCAAATTCAATATTCCCTCCCCTATACGCGCCCTGTACACCGAAGAGCATTCTGAAAGTGCTCAATCCATTACAAGATATGTTCAAGAAGAGCAAGGGCTCTACTTCCGGACCAAGGATGGCACGCACGTCTACTTGGAAACGGGGATCCCGTTTAAAGCCGGCACGTCGATTGCCCATATTTCCTCAAAGTACAACATCACCACCGACCGCCTCATCACCCGTCGCTCCATGAACGGTCAAGGAATCCACGATATCACCCGGGAAGGATGGAAGACTTCCCCGTTTGGCCAGCGCACCCTCAAAATCCTCGAAACAATGGGATATCCGCTAAACCCAAATCCGAAGTATGAGAACTCCCTTTCCTATTTCAACCATGTCAAGAAGAATATCAACAGAAATACTAATACAAGGTATGAGGACTCCCCTCATGACAACGAGGAAGACATCAAAACCAACAAGAACATTGAAGAAACCGATACAAAGAACAACGAGGACATCATCACCGACAAGAGCATCGAGGAAGACACCAACACAAAGAACGATGACATCCCCAAACAATATGAAGAGTTACCAACCAACAAAAAGTATCAAGACTACCCCACCAACAAGAATATCAAGAAGAGTACCAGCACGACGAAGAATATCTCCCCTCCCAAGATCACCGTTAGCAAGAATGATAATGAGAAGCCCCGCCAGAAATCCAAGAGACTAATCAAGAATAGTTCCCGCCAAAAATCTAACAAGCCGCCCTCAACCCCCAGCACTTCCAACAAGACCGCCAAAAAGCCCATCACCACTACTAAGCGTACCAAGAAGCCCTCTACCAAGAAAACCCACCGCCAAAAGTTCCTAAAATTCCCCAGCAAAAGAATCACCAAGAAAACCCTCCGCAAAGGTTCCAAGAAACCCCGTACAAAGTCCAATACCGCTGTTAAGCCAACCAAGAAAACCCCCGTCAAACCCAAGACAGCCTATAAGCCCACCATCAAAAAAGCCACCAAGAAAACCCCCCGCCAAAAGTCTAGGAACCACCTTACTAAGCCCCGTCGTTCCAAAACCCCCATCAGGAGACTGATCAAGAAAAAGGCCAGGAAATCTTCCTACTACACGAAGAGATTCCACACCTATTATCGATACCGACCCTAAGTTATTACCCCACCTAATTCTACTGATGATCCAATCTATTTCAAATAAACCTTACTTGTTTTTGAACTCCCCTTTACAGCAAAATATAACCATAACCCCACCATTTGCCTTACCCAAGGCTAGCTTCCAATTACGTTTCGGCTTGAAGAGGATCAACTCGATCCACGGTAAAGTTTATCTCTCGGATCGAACCTAAACGGAGCCACTCTTAAACCTCGCATCGGAATTCCAAAAGTTCGGAACAAGCCTGCACTCCGAGAACCCACCTGGGATGACGGGATAGGATCGAAGTTGCTGGGTTGAACCCAAATAGATGAAACTTGAGACCCCCCATTGGGCAAGGTTTGCCACCACCAATAACCCACCCGTCAGAGCCATAAGATTCACCGGCAGATGGTCTGATCTAGAATCTACCCATGCTGGCTTCGTATGAGATGGTCAACTTTATATCCAGCCAAGTTATAAGAAATGGCTTTAACACCATATTTAATAGATTCATATCTAAATATAGTCGCTTGCCAAGGTCAAAAAGATACCCCTTAAAAAACTTTACCCATCGGTTGGGATATAAATATTTATCAACTTCCAACCATTTAGATTGACATGCATTATCAAAGCTTCTTCTAATTCCTCAGTAATATGATTTCCCCGATATCCGAAGAATATATCCAGGGAGGAAACTTATGCATCGATCACAACTAAGGGAGTAGAAGAATTTCATCTGCATGGCTGGAACTCTACACCGGAACGATATAAAGGGAACCTTATCCCCCAAAAAACTGTACCCCCGACCTTAACGTTCAAGCTGTGGGCGATACCTCTTACGGAAAAATAAATCCATTCCCCCGCCAACTTGCAGCCGCCGAGGTAAAGTTTTTTTGGGGATTGCCTTGTAGCGGGAACCCGAACCTTTTCGATCCATAGTGGGGGACTTTCCGGGACAACCGACAAAGTTGGAGGTACCGGTTATTTAAAAAGGTGGCATATCGTGAGAAATCAGAGTCCCTCAACCTTGTTCATGGGCAGGGAGACACAGAAACCGAATTGTTACTCCGAGGTTAAACGGGTAAGTGGGTTCCCATCAAAGGCAAGTTTAGGATCCAGGTCCACTTACCATCTCCATTCCCCAGCAGCCTCTCCCCATTAGAAGATCCATGTCACAAAACTTTTGAAAGCTTTTTTTGTCTCTAAATCACCTAAATTCCACATCAGTCCTTTATTTTCATCTTTTCAATTGGCCATTATCACACCACCTGTTGATCCCTCCGATCTCCCTATCAGCAACATCTTTAGCTTGGCTAAACATTTCACCAACACTTGAAGAGGATCAAACAAGTCCCAGGAAAAAACCTTGCTCCCCAGGGAGATCTAACAAGTTCTTTCCACAGCGCAGAAATTTCAACTCCTGGTCCCCCAAACTTTGCCCTATCAAACCTGAACCGCACCAACAGGATATCAAATAAAGGTAGGAGGGGGAAGCCATAGATGCTGAGATGATTGATTAAGCAAATGCTACATATGCTATCCATGTACCCTCCAGGTCACACCTTGCTGAACCCCCTCCAGTGCCATGGTCTTACCTAGATCTCCCTAACGCCCTGGGGATAACCTTATCCCCCAACCTGGATCCAGCTTCAACCAGAAGTGTTTGTCCTTGTGTTGTAACTGTGCTGTTTTTGCAGAGTTACAAGGGGAAAATATTTAGAAACTAGATAATAATCTTTATTGAGAGATAGTGATTATATAGTCACTGTAATTCAAGGATAACAGGAACATGATTGTGTTGATCACACAGTTGGATGGTGAAGGGGGTAGCTTGATCCTGGTAATGAGTCAAACGTTAAAACAAGGTATCCACCATAAGGGATCATCATTTGTACATGTTGTTGGATTTGGCAATTTGAGTTGACTTCCTAGTCTGGCTTTGGGTGGCCAAGTAATTGGATTGCAGGTCACAAACCCGCTTGCTTGGAACCTTGCTGGCGGGTCAAGCCTGCTGTTTTGACACTTGAACCCTTTAAGGTACCCTAATCCCTGCAATTGACCTCCAGCTAACTCCATTCCTGGGGGGTTTGATAAACCTTTCTGGTTAACTGGCTGTTTTCTGAGACACAAAGTCTCATGGGCTGCATCAATCCACCCATATTTTATTCCCAATAAATGGTTTGGTATAATTATTTCTGGGGATCTGAACTTAGATAACAGGTACCTGTTTTTCCCTCAGAACCCTTATTCCAAGAAACTCTAACCCAGCTCTCTAGAACCAAGATCAAATCATGACCTTTACAGCTAGACATGATTTTGTATTAGGCTGATTGCTTCAGGCAAGTGTTGTAAAAGCCCATAGCCCCTCTTCTCTTCCAGAGAGCTGGCTTCATGGCTAAAAATCTTGACCATCTTCATCCCTTCTGAACTGGCTTAAGAAACTGAGGGTGTACCTGGTACCACTCTTCCCCCAGGGCCACCCCTGCTCTAGGTATCTGGTATTTGGGCTTGCAGGAATGATCTAAATTGGGCCAACCCAAGGATGTAGACCTCTTGTGGATGTTGCTCCTGATGTCTTTGATAAACCAGACTGAACCCCCAGCTTGAGAATAGTCTCATGGTACACCTACAGGTCTAGAGCTCCATCCAATAGCAGGCCTCTCATAAATTCCTTCACTTTTACTCCTAGCATGGGTAAACAGCATCTGCATCTCAATCACATGCCCCTCAGCTGTTTCAGGATGGGGAATTTTCTCCAAAGACAGCCATTAACAAAGCTCAGAACTTATGGCTGTCTACTGGCTATGTGATGGCCTGAAGGGCACAAATCCTGTGATGCCAAAGGCCATTGTTTGGTACACCATACCCCTCCTAGCTGAATGATCTTTCCTTTCTTTAGTAGCTCTGGCTGCTGAAATCTCTGGCATCCTTTTTAGAGGCCAGATAGTTCTCTCAGCTAGACCCTTGGTCTCTGGGTGATGGGGTGCTGATGTCAGTTTAGCTATCCCCCGGTTTAGGCATTCTCTTTCAAGGCAAGTCCTGTTTATGGGTCACTTTTTTAAAAATCAACCCATTTCTAATCAACTATGCCAGACTGACCTTTAAAGCTTTGATTTGGCTTCCCTATCAATAATCTCTCTAGAGCTATATCAACTTTATCAAAAGATTTGTTCAGCCTTTATAAATAAAAACTATACTGGTGGCAAGGAGCTGGATGTACTGATATTCTAGCCGTTGCTGACACACTTAACATCCAGCCGTTGCCTGGTTAGGTACAAATTTGATATTCAGTTCAGCATTCCAGAAATGGCAACAAATCAATATCACATGACTTGTCCAAGTATCCAGAAATCTGAATCCAACTCACACATGACCTCCCCTACCTTGGATCTGACTTTAGTCCCCACCACAGCACAAGCTATATAAGCCTAAAATAGTATCCAATAAAATAAACTTCTTTCTTCTTTCTCAATTCCATATTCAAAGCTTCCCCAAAAAATGCTCCTCATCACTGGTAGCAGCTACAGTTTTTTGACCACACTCATAAAAGAGAGAATGACTGGACAGACCCCGCCCACCTTTGCTCACCTAATAAACCAGGCTACAACTCAGGATACCTGGAAAATGTACTTTTGCGCCCACAACATCAATGAAGATATACCTAGTGGATGCACTGTATTTGAAGGACTGGCCATGCCCAAAGTGTGTGCCAAGATAATTCAATACAGTTGCTCTCTCTAACCTTAAAAAAGCACACAATGCCTATCAAAGGCAAAATTACAAGCACCAAGTAAATTGGTATTGAGAAGATCTTTGGTAAAGCCTAAGAAAACACTATTAACTGGCGGGACCACTCAGCCACAAAACTCTGCGCCAGCTGCATCTCCCACAAAAAGGGGTCAAGGAAGCTAGCAAGCGCCTGTACCAGGCCGCAGCTAGCTGGTTCTCCACTTGGGTTGGCCCATAAACTGATAACCATCTTGAGAACTGGGAAGAGTTCAAAGCTGAAATTGCTCACAACTTCCGCGTCACTGAATTCCTCCAAGGCATTGCAATACAGCTCAGCAATCTTCCTCAGAAGACCATTGTCACAGCTTATGCTAATGAATGCAAAGAGATACATGCAAAATCCAAAACCCAGCCCAAGCTGGCAACCTGCACACAAGAGCCTTAGTCATCAACAGAATGAAACCCTCAGTTGCTGCCCTCATCTGTCCAGAAGCCACCACCTCCATGCCTGCTGTCGGAAATTGCACCATTAATGTTATTTTGATATGGCCTTCAAATAATGATAAATGCAAATATTTGACTGGTTTTTCTTTCAAGTTTGGGAATTCCTCAATTTCTGTAAATGGGTCTGTATCAATATCCACCCATTCCGGAATACCATACCTTCCCTTGTCTGATCCTGGTATGACCTCATCCCAATGTGACCCCCTTAGCCACTCTGTCTTCCTATTGAGTGATCACCGTCCCTTGCCTACTATTTAAGTAGAATTATTTCTCCTAATAAAGACAAGTTTATCCACATTTTTGTTGGCTTTAATATTCTTCAAGCTTTTTCATGTCCTTTTTGTCAAAAGGACTTTCACATCTTGTATTCCAGGAAATTAAGGTACATGCCCTTAATTTTGCCCTGAAGGCTAACCCAAGGCTAGCTTTGAACCTCAAATCTTTTGTTATAAAGATTTCCCACTGTGTCCTCCTGGATGTTGTACCCAGAAGCCAAACACAACAAAATGGTGCTCACTACAGGAGCTGCAAGCCCCTTGGTGACCCTGCTCTCACGTGCATTCTCTGGTCCTTCTCCCTTTGTTTCTGAAGTACCCAAGCAACCTAAAGTTTCTAGTCCTCCTCTATAAGAAGACATCACCAATGCCCCCTCAACTCCCATGGTACTGGTGCTGTCCCCTGGACCTGCATGGGCCCCCCTTCCAGCTTTCTCTCTCAACTACAAGCAAGCTCATGCTGCCGCCTGCTCTCTGCTCCGCTCTGGCACTGTGGTGATGCATACTATCCCTGGTCTCTGTCCCAGGTATGCTTCCAAAGACCTGTATTTCTTCCTCTTGGACTTTGGTCTCCCCCCGCGCTGATGAATTCCATGGATACACTTGACATGTTAGTCAATCAGTTCATCCAACCTGCCCTGTTTCATCATCAACTTGCATTAGGATCCCAGAACCAACTTGTAAATTCTGTAGCTACCACTGTCTCAAACAACTATGCTCAGAATATGGCATATCAAGAATGGTCCCACAGTCTCTTTGTGTGTATTTCTGATAACCAGTGCAACTTGCTGGCCTCCTGGAAGTACTTGACTGCCTCACTAAATTCCCTTTGTTCCTTGCTCCCTGGATACATCAAGGATTGAGTATGTAAATCGGATGAACATCAGGCAGCGTGGCGTGGGCAAATTGAGGCCTCTCTGCTAAAGCATTGCCAGGATTTTGAGACTCTGGTTAGTAAACTTAACCAATTCCAAGAACATATTAATTCTCAACTTGAATTGGTTGGAGCTCATGTTGATACTTGGGGCCGCCATCTGCAGCATCAATATGGTCTGGATAAGGCTGCACTAGGAGACACTCTTTACCAAGTACAAAATTATGTGGATGATAGAGTAGCATCTATTGAGGTGACTCCTCCCGCTCCTCCTATTGAGGTTCCATCTGACTTTGAAGCCAAGGTATGGGAAGCAATAGCCGAACTCAAGGCTACCACTTGGTGTCAATCTTCTGTTCCAAACCCCCCTCCAGTCAAACCTATGCCTGACCCTCACATTGCTTTGCTCACTGATCAAGTAGCTACTTTGTGAGGCAAAATTGAGTATTTAAGACAATGCCTCTCTAATTCTGAGGACTTGTCCTCTGCGTCTGAAGGTGAAGAGTAAAGTGAAGTTGCCAATACTCCTGCTCAGGACAATCATGGTTGCTGCCCTGGATTGGAAGACCAACCCCAGGTCAACTGTACACGAGCTCTGAATTGGCTTACTGAAGTAACAAATGATGTTACTGATAGGCAGGACGCATTGGAAAGAGAGGTACAAAATCTCTCCCGCTTTAACAAGACAATGAATGGACAGGTCATCCCCTTGGTTGCTCAGACCACTTCCCTGACCACTTGCCTCAACAGGATTGCTAGTACCTCATTAGTGCAACAAATTAAGATGGACAAATTTGGAGTTGCCATTGCCACCTCTAGAGATATTAGTGGACAGAACAGCTCTACCTTGGATACCCTAGAGGAAAGCCTTCAACTACTCTGGGCTAGACAACCTGCTGCTGAATCCAAGTTTGAGGATAATCCCCACATTAATGTCCTCAACCCAGGTGATAACAGCCAGTCCTCTTCCTCATCCATTGACCCAAACTACAAGCCAACCTTCAAACAGATATTCAATCCTAAAACCTCTACCATTGCTGCCTTTCTAACAATTTACGAGACTGCAATTCATAGGGCTATTGATGAGCTCAAAAAGGAACATATCCTCACCTGTCTCTATCCCACATGCCAAGAAGTGGTGATCCCCAAACTCCCCTCCATTGTCACTTGGGAGGACATGAAGCGCCTCCTTATTGAGGAGTTTGGAGGAGATCTCAGCTTGGAGGTCAAGAAGGATGCATTTATGCACATTGCCTTTAAGCCCAAGGAAACCCTGGCTGAGTTTGCATATTGCTTCTACATTGAAGGTCAACAGTTAATCACCAGTCAACAGTTAACTCCCCAGGAAGCTTACACGGCTTGTTCAAATGCTTTGAAAGTTAACCAGCTTCTATTCCTACACTTTAAGGCACACAAGGCTTCACTCACTTCCATGAAGATTATTAAGATACTCTTGCAAGACATGCATTTGACCCATGGGGGTATGTGACAGATCCAGGTCTAACCAGTCCAACCTGCCATTATCCTGCCCTTGACTCTTATTGCCATTACCTTCCTGGGACAAAACTTTGAGGAGCTTTGCCTCCAGGGAGGCAATTTTATGGGACAACACTTTGTTGTCATCATGCCAACAAGCCATGATTTCAACGCTCTTTTCCTCCCTTGCCCTTAAAGCCTCAATTTCACAATTTGCCTTTGCTTTCACTTGTTGTAAGATTTTGTCCCATCCTAATAACAGGTTCCAGGAATCCCACACATAGATTTGGTTTCCTTGGGCAGGAGTCCCTTGTTTTTCAAATTAATCAGAGTATAACTCTTTGAACGCAGCCTTTACTTCCACCAAGGACTCCTCAGGCACAGTCTTGGTGACCTCCAAGCTTGCCCAGGCTTCCTCCAACAAACTTGTAGGAACCTCTTTCCTGGAAGCAGTGATTTCTACGTGAAGTACTCCAAATTTGGCCCTTTCAAAATTTAACAAAGAAGACATAATAATTGAAAATGTAGTTGAGGGGAAAGCGTTGAAATTGACAATATATTTATTAAAGTGTAGTTGTTTTTGCTTATATACCATTCAGGGCATATTTGGCTGAAAACCCCTCCGGTTCCTGAATCAACCTATGATTCATATCATGTGGTCTGTGACATTCAAGTCATCCAAACCTAGATCTTTACCTAAAAGATCACCAATAATTCTCAACCTATGAGAACTAACCTACAATGGGAAGAAGTCACCTGACTCCATTCATTACAATGTACCAATTCAGCATGGAGCTTCCCCAGCTCCTGGCGCCAAAACCCTGTGGATTACACATCCCAAAACTCAGCTATCAATGTTCCAACTGGGAACCAGCTGACCAAACCTGAATTCCTAGGCAGAATTACCTTTATTAAGTTATTGTTTCCTTTAATGGTTTTCTTGCATTTAAAAACTCGTTAAAACGCTTCCATCCTCAAAAAGAGACACCACCACAGTGTTTCTGAACCCAAATTCAGGGTTTTATCTATGGTTAACCTTAACCAAACTTATTGACACAGTCAAGGCAATTAACCAATATAATTAAATCCTCATTAATTATATTGCAATGTATTTATTAATTAATCTTCCCGGTCAATTAACTTGTTTTTGAGACGCCCAGTCTCCAAGATTGATTCGGCCAATCTTGCCTTAGTTTTGTTGGTTAGTATGGCCTAACTAAAAAAACTATCTTCTGTTCTTTTATTAAATAAGATACTAAGTTTCCAGGAATCTTTATCTGAAGAATTCAAGCCAAACCTATATGCATAAAATAAACAGCAAAAACAGAGCAACTTTGTATTTCAGAGTATTTATTTGGCTAAATACTTAACAGTGACTGCCGTACGGTCACAGGGTATGG